>LYNE01004075.1:0-11239 GCA_001662545.1 Rosa x damascena
AATGGAAACCTACCCGGGTAAATTTCCTTTTTTATCAAAAGTTACCATGAACAGTAACTTACAATTTTGGCCAGAACTCTCGCATACGAAGTCCGATTTTTACGAACCACATATGCACGCACTCGGTTTAACGTCCCCTACAACTTTCATGAAGAACATTTTCTCAAATTTTAACCCGAATAAAAAGTCAACTTTTAGGGCCACTAAAACATCCAAAAAGGTTCAAAATTGAAAATATTTAACAATTCACCGTCCAACACGAAAGTAACTCGTAAATTCTAGGTTCGGGACGTAACAGTCCCTGTCTGAGATAATATCCTCAGGCAGCCCATGTAGCTTGAATATTTCATTGATGAAAGCCTTGGCAACAGACACCGCTGTATATGGATGAGACAATGGGACAAAGTGAGCATACTTGGTGAGTTTGTCAATCATAACCCATATCACTGATTTCCCTTCAGACTTTGGCAGCCCTTAAATGAAATCCATTGATATTACACTCCAAGCTTTCTCAGGAATAGTGTGTGGTTGCAGCAATCCGGGAGGCAGGATTGTTTCATAGTGATTCTGTTGACAAATGTCACATTTAGCCATAAAGATTTTTGACATCTTTTTGCATACCAGACCATGCAAAGTTCCTATGTATGCGTTTGTTGGTTCTTGTCCTCCATGCATGACTTCCAAGTAAGCCTTCATTAAACTCCACCATGACTTTGTGTCTCCAATTGTCAATAGTAGGGACATAAACTCTTCCTTTGTAAAAAAATTGGGAGTTGACGAGTGAGTAGTGCTTCTTACTATGGGGGTCCAGTTGTAGGGATTGCATGATTTGAGAGGCCTCAGGGTCTTGCTTGCAAGCTTGTTGTATTTCTAAAACATACTTGTGAATTAGCTGTGAAGCTCCACTAATCGCTACAAGAACTACGGTGCGGGACAAGGCATCAGGAGCAGCATTACTCTTCCCAGCCTTATATTGTATAGAGTAGTCGTATCCCATTAACTTCAGTAGCCATTTCTGTTGAGCTGGAGTGGTGATTCTTTGGTTCAAGAAATGCTCGATGGTCTTGTGATCCATGTATATCTTGAAGTGATGCCCTAGTAGGTAAGACCGCCAATACTGCACTGCCGAGACAACAACCAACATTTCTTTGTCATAGACCAAAAAGGCTAGGTGTCTTTGAGCCAATGCCTTGCTCATATAGGCAATAGGATGCCCTTCCTGAGATAATACTGCACCTAAACCTAAATAAGATGTGTCACACTCAATTACAAACTCCTTGGAGAAGTTTGGAATGGCCAAAACTGGAGTGGATATTAGAGCTTCCTTTACAGTCTCAAATGCCTTCAAAGCTTCTGTGGTCCAATGAAATCCCTCCTTCTTAAGCATGTTGGTTAGAGGCTTAGCGATTATTCCAAACCCCCTCACAAACTTTCTGTAATATCCAGCTAACCCTAGGAATCCCCTTAATTGCTTGAGATTCTTGGGTTTTGGCCATTTCCTAATACACTCAATCTTGGAGGGATCAACAGCTACTCCTGCCACACTAATGACATGCCCAAGGTACTCCACCTTTGAAGTGCCAAAGCTACATTTGCTTTCTTTCACAGTAAGCGAGTGTTGTAGTAGTCATTGGAAGACTAGCTCCAAGTGCTGAAGATATGTCTCAAAGGTAGGGATGTAGATTAAGATATCATCAAAGAAGACTAGCACAAATCTCCTCAGGTAATTCTGTAACACTTCATTCATTACTGATTGAAAGGTGGAAGGCCCATTTGTCAACCTAAAAGGCATCACTAGGAATTCATAATGACCCGAATGAGTTTGAAATGCCGTTTTGCTAATATCTTGCTCGGCCATTCTAATTTGATGATAGCCAGATCGTAAATCCAATTTGGTAAACACAGTGGCCCCATGTACTTCATCGATCAATTCGTCCACAACCTGTATAGGGTATTTGTCTTTCACCGTAGCTACATTGAGTGACCTATAATCCACACACATCCTCCAAGTTCCATATTTCTTTTTAACCAACAATACAGGTGATGAAAATGGACTTACACTTGGTCTGATGATTCCTGCATCCAACAATTCTTGCACAACTTTTTCAATTTCTGCCTTTTGAAAGTGGGGATACCTGTAGGTTCGAACATTTATGGCTGCTGTGTTAGGTATTAGCTTAATCTTGTGATCTTGTGGCCTTGCTGGTGGTAGAGAACTAGGAGTCTCGAAAGAATACTTGTGGATCAGCTTCAAAATATCAGGGTGAGTTGTTTCCTTGGTCGGGGAATTTATCGCGGTGTTAAGTTGGACAAGTATAGCTTCCCTCTCCTTCTTGAGTAACCTAGACATTACCTTGAAACCTACCACGATAGCTTGAGTTTCAGTTTCACCTTGCAATACATATTCCTTTTTCCTATTGTGAAACCTCATCCTCATGGTCTTAAAATTCCATGTTATGTCTCCTAAAGTCCCCAACCAAGTAGCCCCAAGAACGATTTCACACCCTGAAATAGGTAATATATTGAAATTAGCAGAAAAATGAAATTGTTGTAGACATAGCTCAAGTGTAACCTATCCCCTAGTGTGCATGATTGCCCCACTAGCAAGGCGAACTCTGATGGGGTGGATAGATTGAACCTTGGCCTTAGACTGCGTAATAAGTGTAGGATGAATGAAGTTGTGGGAAGCTCCCGAATCGATTAACACATGTGCCTTTTTGTTATAAACCTCCCCTTTAAGTTGCATAGTTGATGTGTGACTTCCATCCCCCATAACCTACAATTCCACTTCCTGATTTTCAATTTCTTCCTCATGGTGCTGTACCTCTCCCACCTTAACATTTGGATCCGGGCCTGGTATCTCTCTTTCTTCCTACATGACCTCAATTATCATAGCTTGCCCCCTTCTACAATCGTGGCCAGGCCGGAAAATCTCGTCACAAAAGAAGCACTAATTTCGTGCTCTTCTTTCCTGGTACTCAATTTGAGTTAGCCTCTTGTTCCCACCACCTTGGTTATTAGGCCCCACTATTTGAGCAGCTTGTATCGTAGCAGGATTGGTGGGTAGTGCTCCTCTGTAATAGCCACCCGCATTTGTTACAGTGGCAGGTCTAGGTTGAACAACATGGCTGTTTCTGTTAGCAAAATTTCCCTTAGAGCTATGCCTGAGGTTCAACTCTCTCTCTCTCTTCAAATATTTTGGCCATCTCTCATGCTTTATATAGAGTCCTGGGATTCTGAACCTTCGCATCTACTCTGATGTTATCTTTAAGGCCCCCTAAGAAACAAGAAAGAAAAAGTTATTAAGATAATCCCAGAGCTCTCCTGGACAACTTAGTGAACTGCTCAATATAATATTCCACACTCCCAACCTGTGACATTTTGGCTAGTGTGGCTTGGTAATCAACGACATTATGGCCACTGAATTCTCTCATGAGTAAATCAGCCAACCCCAACCAAGTGTTTGGGAACTCATGTTTAAACATAAACCATCTATCAAAGGCTTTCTCAGTTAAGTGCATAGTGGCAAGGGTTAATTTTCTGTAACGTCCCGAACCTAAATTTACCAGTTTACAAGTCTTTCGATGGGTAAACGACATTTACATTTACTTTTTGGCTCCGTTTCGACATTTTAGGGGGTCCTAAAAGTTGAGTTTTTGTTCGGGTCAAAATTTGAGAAAATTTCCTCCATGAAAGTTGTAGTGGACGTTAAACCGAGCACGTGCATATATGGTACTTAAAAATCGGAGCTCAAAATGTGAAAGTTACTGTTCACGGTAAGTAGTATATATTTGAAATTTTGACTGTTGGGCTGAGTAACTTTCTTTTCTCCTTCTCTCTCCTCCCGCACGCTCTCTCTTTCTCCTCTGCGCGTTTTCTCTCTCTCCTCTGCAACTCCGGTTGCTTTCTCTTTCTGACCACCAAAAAGCTTGAAACTGGTGGCTACGGACTCGTCTCGACCTCCTCTTGGCCCCTACGGTGGTGGCTCACGGCAGCTTGGCCAGAAAATGACGCATCGAGTCCTTGAAGTTTACTGTAGCAAGTGACCGTTGACCTGAATTCCGGCCACCTCTGGTGACAAAGCCAGGCTTTTTAGAAGTGCCTTGAGGCGTACTTGAAGCTCCCCAAATACCTTGAAGCGATTTGTAGCGTGGAGGAAGAAACCATAATTAGAAAATTTTACTCTACTTCGGTTTGCTTAATTTTTCAGCCACTTAGAGGTATTTTCTGACTTGGCCACAGTTATGAAAGACGCTTGGAATGTTGAGTTGTTGATGCTGGTAAAATTTGGTAGCCAGATATGGTGGTTGACCGGCGGCGCGTGGGGTACAGGCGCAGTTGCCTGTGGCGGCGCGTGAGGGCGTGTCCGGCCGTTCCTGGTTAGTTGTTTTGGTTTATTAGGTAGTATATATTGTTACGAATTTATGGATAGGTGTTTGGTGGAAATTGGAGGAGGTTTGGATATTAATCGAAATTTCCGAAGTTCAATAGTTTGGTTATTGATTTATGAGAATTCCATTATTGGATTTCTCTCAGCTTTGCCCTAGAAACCTTCAATTAAAGAATAGGTGCAAATGATAAAGTTTTGGTTTAATCAGAGAAGAAATAGAAATGTTGATTTATGAGAATAGGACATTGGAATCGTCTTTAATTCCGGATTGTTATTCACGAATTATAATTATGTACAGAGCGATATACCGAGCTATTGCTCGATGAATGAACTCGTATGCGTGATCGCCTAAATAGTACTGAGTGGACATTTATTTTAAATTAAATGTGCATGCAGTATATTATTATTTTCCGATTGAGGTTTAATTTATTATTTGAATTACTTTGTTTTATGGTTTATTGAGTTTTGATTTATTGAGATTTATTTATGAATTATGAGACTAGTACTGAATTCCTTCCCGAGGGCTTTTAGTAGATTTTCGAGATATTTATTTATGGATTATTGAATTGGGAAATGATTTTCGGGAAGTGACTGATTCAGAAAATATTATGAGAATTATTGATTTCGAATATCAATTTATATGATAATTTACGAGTGCGAAGGATTTAGCAAATATTTGAACATTATTGAATTATTGAGAATTTTAGAGTTTGAGCTCCGCACTTATCAGCCTTGAAGTTAGATTGAGATTTCTTTCTGAAAGCATTTATTGATTTACAGGGTATGTGATTTATGCTTTCGAGGATTTATTGAGATATTGAGGTTTGAGTTAGCGAGTTAATCCTGAGTTATGCTTTCGGTGAATTATTATTGATTTATTGAAGTAATATCGAGTTTCTTTCCGAAAGCAAGTAATTGAAAGAGGTTATTTTCAGTTTATTGAAGAGGCTATCAGTCAGCGCATGCATGCACTACCTAGTTGGCAGTCCCTTCTAGGTGATAGTCTGGTTGGCAGTCCCTTCCAGACTACATCCCGGTTGGCAGTCCCTTCCGATGCGTCACCTGGTTGGCAGTCCCTTCCAGATGACAAGAGGTAGTTAGTTGGCAGTCCCTTCTAACTACCTGTGGTTAGTTGGCAGTCCCTTCTATCCACCTCCTCCTGTTCCGGTTGGCAGTCTCTTCCGATGCGTCTTCTGGGTGGCAGTCCCTCCCAGATGGCATGAGATAACTAGACAGCAGTCCTTTCTAGTCATCAAACGAACCTCTTGAAAATGATGTTTTAAAAAGGATTGAGGATGAGATTTTAAGAGATTGCAGTAAAGATGATGATTAAAAGTATTTTTCAAGATTGTTACTGCATGCGAGGTTTTAGAGAATAACTTGGGAAAGCATAAAGTTTTACTTATTCATTCGAAATTACTTATTTTTCGTCCACTCACTCTAACGATTTTTAATTGTTTTCCCCTGGGCCCTTCAGTTTTAAATGCCCAGTTTGCAGGCCAGTTTAGCTTGAAGTCGAGCGTACATGAGGTTGAGGCATAGCTGTCATAGCTTCCGCATTATAAAAGTATCGGTTCTTTATCTTGTATTCTATCATCGTGTACGCCTGTACATTAGATTGCTCTGATAACCCATGATATTAATATTCTTAAGTTCAGAATTGTTTGTGAAATGGGAGATGTTGTGATATAGGGAGCAGGGTGGCTCCAGAAGAATAATGGTGGATTATTTTAGAAGTGTAAGTGTCTTTCTATAGGTCTTGGGTAGTCCACTTTTAGAAGAAGTTTCACCAAATTTTTGGTAGAATTTCTTCTAAGGTGGGCCCCACAGGGCCACTTTGGATTTCAAGGTGAAATCAGGGGCGGGTCCTGTCATTTTTTGTCCTCTGTCACTTGATAAAATTCAAAATATTGTTCAGCTTTATTCAACCACTCCACAGGGTCCCCTCCACTGAAAACATTAAACTCCAACTTCATTTGTTTCATAGATGGTAAGCTCGGGTCAAAGTGATGGAGATGGGGTGGTTGGAATAGTTGTTGTTGATATCCACAAGACTGTTGTGATGCAGCTATGATCAAGCGCATAATTTAACCCTAAAAATATCATTAGTAGCATAAGTAAGTAGGGATCGATCTAATCCGGGGATTGAGGGTACACCTGTCAATGTATGACAATTAAACAATTAAATTTAAAACAAAGTATATTATTTACAAAAAATAAAATAAAGTATATACATAATTACGAAATTAAGGGGGGATTTAGGTTTTGGAAATAAACTAAGTGAAGAAAACAAAAAAAACTAAAAACATAATTACACGAATGGAATGAGAGAACAAATATCAAAACCGAAACTATGATCAAATTCGATTAAACCCTAATATTGTTCATCTAAGTCATGAGAAAGGAGTTGATCATGTGAAATATTCGAAAGCAAATAATTTCCCATTTTTTACTTTTCAATGCTAATTAACCTAAGTGAAAGCACAAAGATTAATCCTATCAAACATGTAATCAAGCCCTAGAAAGCTAGTCAATCATGACATGTTTAACGCATGAAACACATAGAAAGGCTATCAACTCAAGTGTGCAACTTAGTATGAAAAAGTCCACCTAATTGCAATCCTCTTTAATTAAATTCGGTTTTTGTCCAAAACCTTTACTACTTCGATTCAAGTTACACAAAACAAAAAGTTGATTTCATGTTCTTAAATCTAGCACCATTCATATCAAAACCCTAAGTGTTTCGAACCACATAAGATTAAAATACAAAAGATATCTATAAAGCAAATTTAATTAAACAAACTCACATAAGCAACTCTCGAATTACAATAATAGAATCTGAAAATTTCATTCAATCATATAAAATTTCATAATTGAAAATTTTGTTCAAACATAAACGTCAACTAGTACATAACCAACGAATTCAAAACAAGGTTTACAAAGGAGAGGTCGAATTACACCGTGGATGGAAAATGAAGATAGATGATTAACGTTGTGGTCTCTTGAAACTCGAAATCAAGCTTCAAGGATGGGGATGGATGGTGGTGCTCATGGCTTCTTCTTCTTCCTTTGGCCTTGCTTGAACCCGTGGAGATGACTAGAGGATGGAGAGAGGAAGAGAAAAGCTCACGGCTATGCTAGGTATTTTCTGAATTTTTTTCTAAAGTGTAAAACGTAAAAGAAGAGGACCCTTCAACGTCTAGAATGAGATGTATATATAGGAGCACGGCTAGGGTTCACAAAGCAATTAGAAATTTCCACATCACTTCAACCAATGGTATGATGCTAAGTAAGCCCTTCTTTGTTGTTCAACCAATCACAAAATTCCAAATTAATTCCCTAATATATGGTTGCCGAAATTCCTTGTAAATATTCTGATTTTTCTCTTTTATTTCGGCCAAACTTCCTTTAGGGAATGTAGGAATGAACCTAGACACCTTTTTCTCTTTCCTTTTATTTCTCCCTTGAATCTCTCTTGGCGTCATCTTCTTAGGGTTTCTGTGATTTTCACGTTGATTCCCCTTTTTCTCTCTCCATTTACACGGCAATTTCCCAATTAAATCCTCCAAGAATATTTCCAAGACATATCCTTCCTTGTATGGCGTCAATCACCTTTATCTTGATTGATTTTGACGCCAACTTTCTCTCTTCCTCTTAGGTTTTCACGGCAACATGGCTTAGGTCTCCAAAAATATCTCACATGCATCACAAAACCCTAATTCCTTGGGCTTTTATCCATTTGCCGAAAATCCAAGTCATTCTTGAGAGTTCTTGGGCCTCCATGCGCCACCTTCATGCCATGTCATCATCAAATGTCTTCAAGAAGCTTCTCTCATGCCATGACACATCATTTTGCCGATTTCCTTTCTTGGTTGGCTCAAGAGTCTTGTTTTGGCAGGGTTTCCTCTTCTGAGTGGAGTTTCCTGGTTGAAATAGGAAAGCTTCTTTTCTTCATTTCAGCTCATTTATGCAGCCCTTTGTATCTCATCTTGTCTCCCTCCAACGTTGGTTAGCTCCTCTTTCCATTTATGAGCTCGTTTCAGCTCATTTATTCCAAGGACCTGAAAATAGAAACTGTTACCAAAACTAGAAACTTTCTAAAAACAAGAAATGGTAACTTTCCTAAACTGAAAGGGGAAACTTCCTAAAAATGAAAAATAGAAACTATAAAACGGAAACTTTCTACAATTAGGAACTTTCCCAATCGAAGAATGGAAACTTTCCTAAATAGGGATTCTTTAAGGAAATAACGCAGGAAATGTAGGGAAATAGCAGTTAAAATATCGCATTAAAATGCTCCTATCATGTTGCTGATGAAAGTTGGATACTAACAGTGAGTTTGGTATGTAATTATGTGGCATAGGAGTTGTAGTGTTGGCAAAAGTAGGGTAAGCTGTTGCTATAGAGTGTGGCATAAATGACTGTGAGTAGCAGTGGTTTGTCATAGTTGGCGGTGGTTGTGTAGGCATATCCACAAAACTCATGGGTGTGTGAAAGAAGGGTCCCGAATAGGTCATAGTGAAGGGATTGGAGCTACTTCCCATGGGTCCGTGTGAGGAGTTAAACTGTTGGCTGTTGGAATAGCATAAGGTGCAGACGGACCAATGAAATGATTGAAAGGTTGCAATCCAAAATTGGGATGCTGGTAATAGCGAGTTTGAGGTTGCTCACTCTGCACTTGCGAACAATTTAAGCTCACATCCTCCCTGTTACTACTGTCTATGTTAATGGGATAAGGTACCAAGGCTGCAGAAGCATTTGTAACCAAAACATTATTGGGTCCCAATTCCACAGAGGCATTAACATTTCCAATAGCAATTTCACTCGAAACAACTAGAGCTAGCTCATTGTTTGGTGGGTTTAAGGAAAAAGTGTGAGGTTGAGAAATGCTACCAGCAGTGGGGGTTCCAGAGGTTGTTGTGTAGGCCCTTGTGGAAGTCTCCGAGTCCATTCTCGCAACTAAAACTGGTGAGCCAGACGTAGGAGGTAAAGACCCAAATTTCAGTAGGGAGGAGTCAAGGTGAGCTACAGCTGCAGCTGAAGTGTCCTTCATAGATCTGAGTTCATTCATCATCTCAGTCCGGAATGAGTTGAAGGATTCTTGGTACACATTCAGAGTAGACTGGAGTTCATGAATTCTAGCCTTAGTCTCATCCTTGTGCACATGTAGATCGAACTCCACACTGGTGAGCTCTCCCGAAGCTTGAGGAGGAGCTCCGCCCACCCCCTTGTGTTTAACCATCGCTCCCCAAAATCGAGAGATCTGATACCAGTTGATAGGGTTCTACCCCGGTATCGAATGTAAGAGAGGAAAAATAGAAACAAACGCAAAATGAAAAATGTATTTCTGCCCAGATGGCTGCCAAGAACCCTAGTTCAACTTTTATATCCCCAGCTAAAGGGCTAGGATGGAGCCACGTCTCATCCCACCAAGTAGATCGCAGAAACCTACAATAATTGTCTGAGTACTGTAATAAACCTAATACTTTCTAATTAATAGTGGCCACGTGCAAACCATGCTAACGATCAGCTATCTTCAATCAAACGGTGCATTTCACTTAGCTAGTCAAAGCTGACTCGTAACAGGCTAAGCCGCACCACCTCTGAATCAGCGCCACCAGTCCGTCTGTGTGAGAAAGAGAGAATTGATCTGGACACCCATGTCTCTTCCCACATGGCCACGATCTCTTCCTTCATCTCCCTTCCGTTGCCGACGATCTCCTCCGTCACCGGCCAAGTTCAATCATCTCATTCCTCGCCGGAAAATAGATCTACGAGAGAGAGAGAGAGAGAGAGAGAGAGAGAGAGAGAGAGAGAGAGAGAGCATAGAATGTTTTCTGATGGTATATAGATTTGTAATTCTATAATTTTTTGAAGGTTAAAATTAACATTTTAGCATTAAATGGGTTTGTGGAAATCTTAATTTGTTGGTGGGGTAAATAAGAATGTTTTAAGTAGAATCTGTGATATGGGTAAAGGACCCACAGAATAAATAGATAAAAATTCATGTTGAAACCATAAGATTAATCAAGATAAGCAAACCTCAGAACATAAACTCTAGCTGCTCATATCATTGCCTGACCACATTTATATCTGGTGCAGAAAAGAAGGCGAAAAAACTCTGCAAATGCATTCACTTACGGAATTTACATGGCAGCTGCTTTCCACAAGAGCCAGCGACCTACTACAAATTTACATTTCTCACCCTCAAACCCCCACACAAATACCATAGGGAAAAAAATGGAATACAAAATCAAGGAGAATAAGAGCAAGAAAAAACTATAAGAGGGAAAAGCAAACAATCAAACCCATCTAAATTCTCTCCTATACCAAGCCTCGGCTCCCTCACTCCTCTTTAGGAATGAAAGAAAATTCTAATTAACCACTTCGACCTCGATAACCCAAGCTTGATCTGAAATAGACAATTTCATGTACAAATGATTGTATGTATCCACATGTTAGTGAGCCAAGTCTACACTCCCAACACCTACACTAGACTTGTCTACCATACGCACATTGTATTGTTCATATACTCTTGCCCGGTTCTCTGCCCACCACTGTTCTGCTTGTTTCTCACTAAATCGCTTACGACTGCATTCAACAACAATAAAATTGTTCCATAAGTTTAATGAGGAGAAGCTCAAATTCTAGAATGCAAGTAAATACTAAAGATTTTCTCACTCTTCACAGCTGTTGCTGCACCTACAAACCTCAAGTCACCACTCCTTTTTGAATTCTTTATTATCCTCAACAAATTAAAATTTGATATGATACCATATATTATCAGTAATCCATCTATATGGGACAAGGTTTATTAAGACCAACATAAACTGATTCTTGTCTCAAGAT
>LYNE01004075.1:12465-28276 GCA_001662545.1 Rosa x damascena
TTTGTATCAATGGACAATGGAGTTGCAGTACAAGGTTAGGAATACAGTATTTGTAACTGCCAGTCTAAGCCGTCGATACAAGAGAAACATATTGGCAATGGAAGGTGCTGAAGAGGGAAAAAGCTCTTATATCCAAATCTTGCCCGGAATTGTTGTGGAGAACAAATTGAGATATCCTATTCCACCAACCCCCAATTATTATTTCCTATCTTAATTTTTTCCATAATTATACCACTATATTGAGAATATCCGTTGTCACTGATAAAACAGTATCAGCATAGAAACAAGCATAGCAAAAGACAGTAACGACTAACTCAGCCTGATGATCTATGCAATCGGTTCATTGCATTCCCTTGTTTACAAGGTAACCGCAACTAAGAGTAGCCAATATTCAATAACTAGCCTCGAAACAATTCCACCAAAGCACGAAAAAAAAATACCAAAAGTATGATCATCAGTAAAGCACCTTACAACAAACAATACCAGTCAATCAAACACTTTTGCAGCTAATCAAAGCAATAAAATCCAACACTTGCAGCTAAACAGTTCGTAACGGAAAACTAAACCGGCAAAAGAAGCGGAGCTAGAGTACCTGCTCGATGTCTCTTTCGACCGGACCGGCGGTCCTGCTAAGATCAGAAGCCATCCTATCCGTCCGCGACATTACTTTTCCTCCTCGCAAAAACCCTAAGTGCATCTAACCAGTGCCAAACAGTGCCAGTCGCCGATTCTCGACTCCGCCTCCAAATCCAGCCGCATATCGCCGGCGCCGAACAGCTTCAAATCTCCACCAACACTTGAATCTATCATTGCGGCCACTCAGCTGAACTCGAACTCGAACTCGCTCAGCTTCTTTACGGCGCTAAAGCGTGTGAACGAAAGCAGGCGAGAATTTAGTTATATTCCGGCAATCGCGGAAGCGCTGAGTTGGTCAGCTCCGAGTTAACCGAGTCCACCCGGCCAGTGACGGAGAATCTGGCGAGCAAGTGACGGAAAAGGTGAGAAAAATCCAGGTGAGGTATGATCTGATAATGAGTTGCAGAAGAAGAGAGAGAAACAGCTTTAACTCCTCTCAGAGAAAGAGAGAGAGAGAGAGAGAGAGTGGTGGAAATTTTTCTTTTTCTTTTTCTTTTATTATTCCTTGAGTTTTTATACGAAATAGGTGGAAGGGAAAGACGATGATTATCACAGTGCACAACTGCACATGTTAATTAAACATTTTCCTCTCGCTTTTTTACATCTCTTCCGTTCCTTCTTTTTCGGTTTTCCTCTTCTGTTTTATGCTTCGGGACAAATTTCTTTTTTTGGGTAAAAATAATGGAGAAAAACCAAAGATAAATAGATAATGTTTTGCGCTCCCTTCTCTGCATGCGTTAACAAAGGGGACAAACCATATGTAACTGTAACAAATTATTATTATAAGGAAGTTATAGTTACCACCATTGGTCTTGAATTGGATTATAAATTGTATCTGCACATCATATTCAAGGATATATCGGAGTTCAATCTCTTAAGTCTTAACAACTCATTCACCGAGCTCGTTGTTGTATGGGCTTTAGAGCAACTCCAACAGTTTTATCACATTTTGATTTTTCTCTATTTGAATTAAAAATGAGCATCTTTTGTTCAAACAGATTCCCTAAAACTATCTTCATTTTAGGGACAGTGAGGAAAGAGAAAACAAAATTTCCTAAATTTACAATAATTTCACAAATTTTAAGAAATAAATATAGAGATTGCTGTAAAATAGGAAATTTGTTAAACTTGGATAAAAAAAATTGCTTCAAGTTTTGACTTTTGTTTTCCTATAATACCAAAAATTATAGGGAATTATGGTTTCTATTTTTTTTTTAGATGAAGAAAATTCCACTAATAACTAAACATATTACAAAGCATTGGAACGACCGGTTGTGATATCAACACCAAGAACCTGATCCATAATTACGGGTCCATCAATATGAATACATCCATGAGCCAAAATGGCCTAACCCCTAACCAAATTTTACGCCCATACGCACGGGCTACAATGAATAGTAACCAATCCCGAGTGTAACGATACAACCCAGTCACCAACATTAAGATGAACCACTTCACCCTTTTTGACACCGTGTCCCAAAACAACCATACCACGTGTAAGGGAGATTCACCATCACGCTGACAACCAGAAAGCACCGACAATAAAACTGATAATCCTGGATAATAACGCCATAGAGATGACACAACAGTACGAACATGACACCAATTATGGTTTCTAGTAAAACACTAAATGTTAGAAAGCACTATTTACGGAGCTACAATGAAATACTAGACTACTAACTTATCAGTCTTATCTCTCACCAACAATTATGACATATGGAACCAAAATTCAAGAAACTATTCATCAATGTTTCCTATGCATATGTGCAGCTCCCTATGAGCTAAAATTGAAAACCACTTCTCCTTTGCTGTCCTTGACTTTGAATATTATCCATCGATTTGAAATCCAAAGGCCTATTAATTACTGAAAAATTGAGTTTAGTGACGTCTTGTTTCTATGACGTCCTTCCACATCAACCTCTTTCATCGTCTTCTTTTGAAAGATTGTTTCTCTAAAAATCTATCTCTTCTACCATGAATGATGGGTTCCAGATATCAAACTCACCTCCTTGGCCGATTATACCAAATCCAATTACAATATACACGACTGTCTCAATCAAAATGACGTCCAACTCCAACCTTACCTCCTTGCTGATCGAATCAAAATAAACAAGTTGCTTTATTACCTATCAAGAATGACGCAGTGATAATCACCCAAGCATATAAATGCAAAAGGACAATGAAGAAAGCAAAAAGAAATATGTTCAGATTGAAAAACTAATAAGCTATGCATGGTGCAATGGTGAATTTTACGTAGAAAAGAAAGTCTAGAGAAACCAAGCAGACTGAAGAGATGGGAGAGAAGAGGAGGAGGGTCTGAAGAAATGGAACGACGATCGAAAGCCGTCAATTTGTCTTCTTCTGCAATTTCTGGGAAATCTTCTTGTTTGGTCCGAGTATTCCTAGAAACCTATCTAGATCATAAAGATTCAATTTTGCAAACCAAAAAATAGATTTAGTTAAATTCTTGCTGCTGCCCATCATCCAAATCTTCTTGATGATGATAGAGCACCCAGATCTCAATTAAACTCGTATATATTAGCTGATTCTCTGGCACTAATCACAGATTTGAATTCAAAAGGAAGATGCATGAACTGGAGGAAAGCTCAGATTATTGAGGAAATCAAATGGAGAAAGAGTTTTTTTGAAAAGGTCTACTGGGAATGGATTCCCCGAGAAGCAAATTGTGTAGCTCATGAAGCTGCATTGCTTGGATATCGGACGATGGGTCTTTGCAGATGGGCAGAAATGCCACCACCGTCCCTCACTTTGGTACTCAGGAACGACGGATTACCATGCCCACACTCTGATGTTAGTTAATCGGAACTCTTCGAGTTCCTTCTCCTTTTGAGCTACTGGTCTCCCTTTTCTCTTTCTGTGCTGACTGAGAAGGAGATCCTAGCTTTCTTTAATTGTATTTCGGGCCCCAGTTTTTGCTGGGCTTTGTTGGGCTTTGCCCTGTTAATGAATTACTCTTGACCAAAAAAAATATATTATCAAATTCTCGTCAATAACGGTAAATATTCATTTTCACCTCCGTACTCATTTGGTCGGTACTTGTGATGACCTGGATTTTCGTTATGTAATTTTGGTAATTAATAATGGATCAGTTGTAAGAATAATTGTTGTTATGCTTTATTCGTAGGTTGTTTGTGAAGTGGAATGGTTTTTCGTACGTATAATTATTCGAATTTCACAGTTTAGGGGGTTATGTGATGTTTGACTTTTTATACGTTGGGATTCTCAGAAAACTTCCTTCACAAAAGTTGTAGAGCGCGTCGATAAGAGTTCGTGGACATGCGGAACGCGTCAATCGGAGTTCGTATGAGAAAGTTATGGCTAGCGGAAGAAGTTTCCATTTTAGTATAAATAGAGAAAAATCAGAAATTCTTTCATAATTCCATATTTCCTTTTTCGGAAACCCTCTCCTCTCTCTCTTCTCTCTCGGTCGATACCTTCAGTATCAAAGATTTTAGACTGACCCGACCCGGACCCTGCCGACCCGACCCGGCTTTTCCGGCGATCTCCGGCGACCTCTAGCCGTGAAACCTGCACAGAACTACTCGTCTCCTCCTTCTAGTCGTCTCTGTGGCATCCTCTTGTGGCGAAACCACCGTGCACGGCGCAGCAAGGCGGTGCAGCTTGGTGTTTTCGGACCCGACCGGAAAACACAATTCCGGCGACGTCAAGGCTTCAGGCTTCCATCTTTGGGTTCGTGGGAGGCCTTGATCGATCTATGGTGTTTGTTTCGATCGATTTACGTGGAAATCAGTTCAACTCGGATTGAGCAAAAATCCAAAGCTTGTGAGGTAGTTTTCGACCATTTATGCTTGTTTTCTGACTTCGAGCTAGTTATGAGAATTCACAAGCATGCTTAGATGAAGCTTTTTGATGTTGGGAGTTTTGTGAAATATTGAGTTTTGGCTGGCGGAGGTGCACCACCGTCTGTGGCGGCTTTCTGATAGCTTTTCGGTCATGTAGGGAACTGTTCTTGGTATTATATATGTTCTACTCTTTGATACGAGCATTTCGATATATAATATGCAAATTTTGGAGTTCGAATGGATTTTTTATGATTTTTGCAGTTTCATACCGATCGATTTATTTGATCCTTGAGGATTCGAGCGTCCGATCGACTTGTGGTTTGGTCACATCGATCGTGGACGTATTCCGGAGACTTTGGGAGGTCTCGGATGTGGTTTTGCCTCGATTGGTGCCACTTTGGGGATTTTAGTTCAAAACAGGGGTTTCGGACTTAAATCAAATGTGAATCATTACTAAGTGGAAACCGTATGTGATTAGGTACTTGACGAAGTATTTGGACGGTTATTCTGTGGTTTGACTACTTATTCTGCATTGAAGACGCAGCAGGAGTTTCAAGGCGAGTAATCTCACAAGGTTCTTTATGAACAGAATTACCATTATCGTTTTGGCGTTAATTAATTAACTGCAAACTATAGTTGGTAGTAGGCATTCCTGAGCGAATGACTACGTATATATATATATATATTTACATGAAAAATATATATCCTTATGGATGATTGTGGTGAATAATAATATGCATGATGGTGTTCATATTATTGTTGAATGTGACTTTTCAGGAAACAATATTGTGGAAAAAGATGTTTTCTAAAGTTTGAAAAGTATTGAGCTTGATGTTACATTTTTGATTCAAGCGTGACTCATTTTAGATGTATTGGTCTTTGTACCAAGGGTCACAGATGGTGAACAGGGATTAGGAAAGCCGAAACTAGATATTTGTAACGTTTTTAGGTCAGATGCGACTTACTTAACATTGACCTTAAGACCAGATAGGGTCTAAGAAGATCTTATGTCACAGATGGTGATGGATCACAGATAGTGACATGTTGCAGACGGTGACCTTGATGTTTGATTTCATTACCAGATGGGGTCTGAAGATCATGTGTCACAGATGGTGACAAGGCACAGATGGTGACCTTAATGTTGATTTTGAGACCAGACGGGGTCTGAAACCACATGTCGCAGATGGTGACAGGTCGCAGATGGTGACCAAGACAGGAAATAGGTAATCACGTCCGTAGCCGGACGAGTGGTTACGATTTCAATAGAGCTATAGTCTGTCTGCCATGATAGCTTATGGGAGTAACGGTCGAGGTTGCTGGAGAGTCATAGGTATGTAGTTTAAAGGAGAGATCCGATGGTATTCTTCTTTAATTGTCTAGATGAGACTTGAATTGCTACTGGATGGTTAAGTTAGCAAATAGAACATTGTCACAGCGGTGACTCATGTTGTCCTTTCGGTGAAAGGATATGGAATGTTAGAAGGATCATGGTTGCATGTGTTCCTTAAGTAGATTGATGTGAGTTGTTGATTGATGTTCATGAGTTACTCATACGGGCTTGCAAAAGCTTACCGGGTTTGTTGTTTCCATTCAAACGGTGTAGGGGTTAATCGTGCAGGTCAGGGAAATAGTGGCTGAAGCTGAGGTAGCTTGTTGGCAGCAGAACGGGTAGGAAGCAAATTTTGTTGGCTTTGCCAATATATGACTTCCGCTATGTAGTAAGCTCTGAGGAGCATTTACGTTTTATTTTGTGATGACAATTTAATTCTTAAATTTGTGTAATATATAACTCTGTGGAGCGAGTGTATATTAACTTGGATGGTTCAGTGCATCAGTAAGTACTTGTTTTAAGAGAAAGATGTTCCAAGTATTTGTATTGATGACTGGACGTTCACGCATGTATAATTATGAGATTATTTATCGATTTTCATGTGTGTAAGATCAGGGGCGTGACAGTACTCCTTAGGCTCAGTTTGAGATTGTTTCGCTTTTAAAAAAATCAGTTTTTATTTAAAATTTTAGATTTTAATGTGTTTGGTAAATAAATAAAAAACAGCTTTAATTGAAAATTACAGGTCACTGGCAGCAGATTTTAGAAGTAGCCCAAATATTGCTTTTAGAAGCTGTTGTAGATAAAAACACGCTCTGTAGTTGTTTTATATACTGACAGCACTTTTAAAAATATTTTTTACCAAACATGAAAGCCCAAATTTGAGAGACATGTGAAAAACATAGGAATGCAAAGACTTTCAAACCTCCCTTAACTAATGTAAAGATCAGGGGGAGGTGTATACATCAGGAAAAGTCTAACACACATATGTCACCATCAAATGTAATAGGTGCGTTGTGCTCTTTTCCTTCAACCAATGTGTTTTTTTTTTCTTTCCCACAGAGTTTTTGTTTTTACTTGGCAAGGTTTTTAGTGTGGCAACAATTCATGCACCATTTCGTCTTTGATTTGGCACAAGGATGAGTGTTAAATGAAAAACACATTATGTGCATTCGTCAAAGTAACTGACGAAGAAGGAATTAAGGAATTAAGGAATTAGTGGTAGCTCAATCATCATTTACTGTCATTATTGTAATTGATATTTCCATTGTAATTCTCTCCCTATATAAAGGGACTATCTAAGGAAATGAGTAGATCAATTTCTATTTTATTTTTACAAAATAACCATTATATTATTTTAGATTATACAATATATTTTGATAAAATTTCGAATTATATATCTTGAGATGCCACGCATATTAATGTAAACATGTATTGGATTTTGTCTAATTTTTTTTGCTTATCAACATTATGTACTAGTTCCTCAAATGTTTATTATTAAAATGAATCTCGAATTTCTGAGAAGATTCTCAACTTATTTTCATTATGATACATGTGAGTTTCATGAGTCATTATCTTAATAACAAACTATCTTGGATTCCAAACAAATTAGCCAATATCCATCTCCCACTTGTAATTATCTTAATTTCAAAGTTACAATGATTGATAGTAAATAGATTTCATATTTCATCATCTACTCACTAAATTCTCATCTGACACCTTAATTTTTTCCAAAACATTTTCTCTATCCAAGTATTTCACCATATTCCTCCTCTTCTAAAGGAAGAAGTTAGTAAATACTTGTCATAAATTAAATGAAAAACTATGTAAAACTTTTAGCAAATCCAAGTAACAATCGCGTAAGTTGTCACAACAATGGCAAAGTATATTGTTCTTTAGATTCACATAGAGGACACATTCACGGCCAAATTATTCTACAAATATCGAAGGACATGGGGAATCACATGCATTGTCTTGTGGAGGCTACTCATTAACCATCCAGTATTTGATGAAGTGATTTTCAGAACAAAAAATCTATATGCAAACCCCATCATGAAGTATCTTTGTAACTATGACAAATATATTGGGATGAACAGAAAATTATTGGTGCCCTACGAATGCTTGTGTACAATGCAACTATGATTAATGAACCAAAATAACTAGGATGCGGGAATATACCATGCTTGAATGTTTGAAGAGAGTCCTTACCAAAATTGAAAATCTATTCTCGAAGTGGTACCTCTATTGGCTTCTTGATAGGGGAGATCAACGGGTTTTCCAAGTCTTATGAAAAGCTTTGATTGTATGTAGGTATTATCATTTGACCCCCAGGCTTGGGCGCCCGCAAAAGCCAGCTCAGCCCATTGAAGAAAAGCCCGACTCGGCTCAAAGAAAAGCTTGTTTCAGCCTGGCCTGCATAGGCATAAGGTAGGTCTAGGGTGGAGGGTTCAAAGCCTAGGCTCTGCTCAAAGCCTGGCTCATTTAAGCCAGAATAAGGCCTACCTAGCCCGAGCCTTAAAAGCCTGGCACGAAAAGCCTTGGTATATTAATAGTTAATACTGACTCTCTATTTCTTTGACACTGAGCATCTATTGAAGAAAAAAACTAGTTTATCAGTCACTCTGTTCTATTATCCATTATGTAAATATTAATTACTGTTTAATTACAAATACAAAGACAAGCCCCTCTTTTGTCCAATAGATAAAGAATTATTAATGTTGTACTAAAATAATATAAATACAAAGTCTTATTATCTCATAACTCAAATCTTCCAGTCTTCCACGACTTCACACTTTCTCTTCCCCAAACCAAAGTTCAGAGTTTTTTTATTGTTGTTCTTTGTTGTTTGGTTGATATTGCTTCGAGTTTTTGTTGCTCGTCTCGCACTCTCATCATCTCATAATAGTACTTTAGATTTTGGGGAAAAATTATTTTGATCCTGATTTGTTGTTCTGCCATGTTTAAGTGTCGGCTTCATTGTGAGAATTGACCATCACCCACTTTGTGGATTGGGACCCAATTCATTGGTTTGGCATTTTGGATGATTTGAAGATTAGTTCGTGCATGCAATTGGGGATGAAACTAGGGTTCTCAAAATTCCAGGTATCTTAATGTTTAAATTCTATTTCTTTTGGATTAATAGGTCATATATTGCAATTGTAGTGATTAATATAAAATTCTCAAGAAGTTCCATCAATTTGTTAGTAGACATAAGGAATTGATGTTTGAGCCCTGAGGTCTGTTTCCTACGTGCTAATAATAATAATTTCATAATTTATCACAGGCATATTTTATGGAGGTTTCCTCTTGATTTGGGATGTCGATGTCAATGTGATCGTGTATGCATTTTGGTGTCGATACTCTCATTCAAGTAACTTTGAACCTTTTCTGTTATATTTTTCAATTGTTTGGTTGAGTTTTTTTTTTTTTCTGACAGTCATTGTACCATCAAATGGATACAATTGTTGATGGAACTGAGGATAGTTCCTCAGTTCCCCATGTTGTAGTTGATGCTATTCAATATATACCTAGACAAACAAGTGATGTTTGGAATATTTTTGAAAAGGTTGAAGTAGTTATTGAATGTAAAAGAGTATCGAAATCTAAATGTGTTATCTGTAGTAACTTGCTTTCTCGTGGTCCTACTAGTGGTACTAATCATTTATTACGACATATGAAAATTCATGCTAGTGCATCTTCTCAGAGTCAAGATAATAGAGGGTAAACATTGATAAATAGAGATGCTGCTGGAAATTTATCAAAATTTAGTTACGATAAAAATGGTTGCTCGAAAAGAAGTGGTAGATTATGTTATAAGAGCTTAATTGCCTTTTACATTTGGTCTTTTACATTTGTTGAAAAACATGATTTTAAAGGCATGAATCAAAGAGCATTTGCTCCTCAATATACTGGTATCTCAGCGTCTACATGTAAAAGGGATGTGATGAAACTTTTTGGTAAAGAAAAAGATGTATTACTTGAAGTTTTAAAGAATCGTGAAGGACAAATTTGTCTAACTTCCGATGTTTGATCATCACGTCAAAAAATGGGCTATATGTCACTCACATCACATTTCATAGATAAAGATTGGTCTTTAAACAAGAGAATTATATGTTTTAAAATGATTGAGTATCCTTATACCGGAGAATCTCTTGCTTGTCATATATGTGAAGAATTAATATGTTGGCTTATTCACAACAAGGTATTTTCTATATCATTAGACAATGCTATGAATAATGATGTACTTGTACAATTACTTCAAGATTTTCTTATAATTGAATCTGTGCTTAAGCAATTGTTTCATGTTTGTTGCTGTGAGCTTTTAGAAGTAGCTTTGAAATATAAAGCTCCATTGCATAGGTATGTTCAGAAGGTAAATGAATCGCGTTCTTGTAATTTGGCATTTACAAATGAACAAGATTGGTTGATAGCTTATTTAGTTTGTGGTTTTCAAGCAATCTTTACTTCTTCAACGAAAATCTACTATGGTGTTTATTATCCTATATCTAGTAGAGTTAATAATTGTTTATTTGATATTCATCAGACATTTGCTGCATATTCTCATATCTCTACATTCAAAGATGCTTTAGCTGCAATGAGAACAACATTTGATAAATATTGGTCTAAGTTTCCAATTGGAATCTGCTTTGCTACTATTATGGACCCTAGGTTCAAATTGTTTGCCATTGGACAGTGGTTAAGGTGTATGGGTATTGAGAAATTAGATATAAATGCAACACTATCACCCACAAAGACTTTGCTACATCAATATTATGAAATCTATAAGAGAAATGTTGTTCCTAGTATTCCATTGAGTATGCCTACTACTAGTTCTTCCACCCCTTTGAGTACCTCATTTGCATCGACAATAGTTCTAATTGTTCAAAAAAATTCTATGCAAAGCTTATAAAGGGCTAGGGTATCATCTAGCTCTTCTTGCACTAACAGTTATGATTTACAAGTTTATCTTGATTTAGCCACAATAGAGGTAGATGATGGAAGGCCAATCAAACTCTATATCCTATTCTTTCCCTCATGGCACATGATTTACTAAGCATACCAACTTCAATAGTTGCATCAGAAGCTGCTTTTAGTGCTGGTGGTCGAGTTGTTTCTGAGAAAAGGGCAAATTTAATTTCAAAAAGCATAGAAGCTTTAATTTGCTTAAAAGATTTGAGGTTGGCAGATTCAAGAAAGCAAGATGCAGCACAAGAACAAAATGTGCTAAAGAATTAATGAATATAAGGGTTTCATGACCAGATTGGATGGTTGATAGTGAAAGTGATCCAAAAAGTGCCAACCTAGTTGGTATGTACACATTCTATAGTGATGCAGTCTCTCACCTTTTCTTTTGTTTTTAAGAGTAATCACGTGTGATAAAGACTAATATGGTTACTAATCTGTGCATATTTCATATTTTATTTCACAAAGTCTTATCATTTTGTTGTCTAATTCCTAGTTCTACTATCTGAGATTCTTGTTTATGTTGCAAAATGATAATGGGCATGTGTATTTGTTTTGGGAAATTCTGTTTCTTTGTTTTTTCTTCTTCTTTGAAGTAGTTATACCCATAAAAATAAAGAAATTGAGAAATGAAGGATTGCAGGTTTTTAGCCCATTATAAAATAAAGATGGCTCTGACGTTAGCTTGGTACATGGTTTTGCAGGTGTCAAGTGGGTACAAAATGATGGTGCTAAATAGTTCCTATGGCTCCTCAAGTGGCCTCTGATATAGATAATAGATTATAGATTCATCTTGATTTGATGAATTGACACTCTCATTATTCTCACA
Source organism: Rosa x damascena (assembly GCA_001662545.1). Taxonomy (NCBI): domain Eukaryota; kingdom Viridiplantae; phylum Streptophyta; class Magnoliopsida; order Rosales; family Rosaceae; genus Rosa; species Rosa x damascena. The sequence goes on from LYNE01004075.1 coordinate 24,047, forward strand.
TTAGTATAGATTTGAATCATTTGATGGTGTTTGTTTGATAAATTGTATCAATTTTTGGGTGAAGTGTTAAGCCCATATATATATATATATATATATATATATATATATATATATATATTTATATGAATGTGAAAAAAATTGTTGATAAACTAAAAGAACGTAAAAATTTTAGTAATACATGATTGAAAAATTAGGCATAGCCTGGCCCATTTAAATAGCCTAGCCCTGAAAAGCCCGCAAGGCCTTAGGCCTAGGGCTAGGCCCATGCTTTGATTTTTCAGAAAAAGCCCTGCCCAACACATTAAATTGCATAAATATGTTAAGGCCCGACTCGAGCCCGTCAATTTTGGGCAAGAATAGTCCGGCTTGGTGTCACGCCCCTGATTTTTAACACAAATAAAAATCGATATATAACCTCATAATTATACATGCGTGATCGTTCAACCATCAATACAAAATACCTGGAATCTTTTTCCCATTAAACCAAGTACATATTGATGCCCTGAACCCACAATTCTAATATTGACCCGCTCCACAGAGTCATATATTACATAAGCTTACGAATTAAATTGTTAACAACAAAACAAAATGTAAATGCTCCTCAGAGTTTACTACAACGGAAGTCCTTATCAACGGTAAAGTTACAAAAATGGCTTCCTACCATAAAGCTACAAAGGCGCTACCTCAGCTTCAGCTCCGATTATCCTAACCTACAGGATTAACCCCTACACCATTTGAATAGTGTACCAGGTTGCCACACAACAAACCCGATAAGCTTTTGCAAGCCCGTATGAGTAACTCAAAACAAAACATTGCACAACGCACGCCAAAAACGAGGAAAACCTTTCAACTCGAAAATAAGGAAAACATACCATGTTTCCCAAAACAATACTCTTTTCCCAAAAGAAAACAACGCAAGTTACACCGTGACAAAATCATATAAATGGTTAATCTAACAATTCAAATATGATAAATCGATCCAACCTGGATAAAACAACAATTCGGTCCAACCTGGACAAAACAACAAATCGGTCCAACCTTGACAAAACAACAAATCATATCAATTGTTAACCTAACAAATCAAATATGATTCTTTAGTCCAACCTGGACAAAATATGTACCTAGGAGTCATAAGTAACCTACTTAGATTCATGAGGTACGATGGCAGACAGACTAGAGCTCTAACTGAATCGTAACCTATCACCAGGCCAAGGTTCAACCTTACGATATAACATTGCCATGAGGATGCAACCAGCAACCCCGGATCCTTAGGCCAACCTGACCTTCAGATCAGAACATTAAACGAGTCGCACTGGACCCCAAATGTTAAAACAAATCAAAAGGAGAAATCACAACCTGTGACTCTCACATCCTCGACCACCGGTCGTTGGATCAAAACGTTAAATCAAATCAAAGGGAGAAATCACAACATGTGACTCTCAAATCCTTAGACCACCGGTCGTCAGATCAAAACGTTAAATCAAACCAAAAGGAGAAATCACAACCTGTGACTCTCAAATCCTCGAACACTTTTCAAAACAATAGAAATACAATTTCCCACCATTTGTTTTCCGAAAAGCCGCACCCCAAAACAATAAAACGCATCATTCATGCATATTGTTCCCATAAATCTACAAATCCACCAAAACATATATATTTCACGTATATATATATATATATATATATATATATATATATATATACGTAGTCATCCCCTCAGGAATGCCTACTAATATCAACTATAGTTTGCAGTTAATAAATAACTCTAAAAACAATAAGGGTATTCCGTTCATTAATGAACCTTGTACGATTACTCACCTCGAAACTCCCGTTGCGTCTTCAATACAGAACAAAGCAGCCAAACCACCCAAAATAGTTGTCCAAAGAATACCCTCGTCACGTACCTAAGGAATTACAGCTCTGATTCAGTTATCGAATCACAATTTAATAAAGTTTTTATCCCTAAATCGAACCAAAATCTCAAGCTAACGCCAAATTTAGTCGAAACCATTTCCGAGACCTCCCAAAGTCTCCGGAACACTTCCACTATCGATGTGTCCAAACCACAACTCGATCGGACGCTCAGATCCTCACGGATCGAATAAATCAACTAGTATGAAACTGTAAAAATCATAACAAATCCATACGAACTCTAAATTTGCATATTATATATCGAAACGCTCGTATCGACGAGTAGAAGATATATAATACCAGAAACAGTTCCTAATATGGCCAAAATGCCGCCACAGGTGGTGGCACGCCACCGCCGGCCAAAACTCATTATTTCCCAAAACTCCCAACATAAAAAATGTTCATTGAAGCATGCTTGTGAATTTTCATAACTAGCTCGAAGTCAGAAAACAAGCATAAAAAATCGAAAACTACCTCACAAGCTTTGAATTTTTGCTCAATCTGAGTTGAACTGATTTCCACATAAATCAATCCAAACAAACACCATAGATCGACCCAGGAGGCTCCCACGAAGCCAAAGAAGGAAACTTGAAGCCATGCCGTCGCCGGAGCTATGTTTTCCAATCGGGTCCGAATACTCCAAATTTCTCCGCCTTCAAGCACCGTCGTGGGTGAGAATCACCTCTAAAGGATGCCAGAGGGACGACCAGAGCAAGCAGATTATCTGATCTAGAGAGTTTCGTCACCGGAGACAGCCGGAAAAGTCGGGTCGGGTCGGCCGGGTTCGGGTCTAGGTCGGGTCAGATCAAAAACTCAGATAGTGAAGGTCGACCGAGAAAGAAAAGAGAGAGTATGGGAGTTTCCGAAAATGGAAACTTGGAAATTATGAAAATAATTTGGGAAAATTCCTATTTATACCAAAATGGAAACTTCTTTCGAAAGCCATTACTTACCCATGCGAACTCCAATTGATGCGTTCCACATGTCCACGAACTCATATCGACGCGCTCTACAACTTTTGTGAAGGAAGTTCTCAGAGAATCTCAACGTATCAAAAGTCAACCATGAAACCCCCCCCCCCCCTAAATCCACTCTTTTCAAATAAAAATTCGTCCAAACCACTTCAACTCCGTCCACGAGCCACAAAACCGTCCAATAACCATAAAGTTAATTCCGGAAAACTCTCGGAAAATAATTATGAATTTTCGGGGTATCACACTGGGCCCATTGACGACCCCTAATTGTATGCATTGCGAATGGAAGAAATATCCAACCACTTGGGTCTAAACTTACTTAGCCAAGAACAGTCACCTAACCATTATTCTTTTGGCAGTAACCTCATATGATCATGTAGATGCCACATTATTTTGAACCCCAAGATCTCAAAATGACATCAACGTCTTTGAAAAGTCTCAATTGTTTCAACTCTTCATCTTTGGAAGTGCCCTATGAGAGACATTCCACGTCAATCGCAAGATAATTTGCAACAAAAACTATTTTTAATGTCAAACGGAAGTAATTAACCAGAGGTGGTTAGTATTGGTCAAAAGAATTCCAAGCCCAAGAAAGAATGCGCAAATTATCTTTTCTAAAAATAATAAAATAAAATAATAAGCACATTGTAAAGATGTAGAGAGGTGTTTCAGTATCTTCTAATCTCATTTGCCATAATTCGTTAACGCACTCATTTGTTTAATTTATGAACTCTCTAAACTATCATGATAGCTTGCATAATTCTTCATAATATGATAGTGGAGGATGAGTTCGTTGAATATGATTTTGTAGAGCTCAACAAAACTGACAAAATGAACCTGAAGCTGCTACATCTGTGATTGTACTTTGGAAAATGATGGGGTGCATATTGCTTTCCAACCAGTAGACCATGGTGGATCATATTCAGTTCGCCTATCTCCATAAGCATCTTTAGTGCCCAATTGAGATTTAAAAGTTTGTGAAGAATAATTGTCAAACTTTGTTGTTTCGTATAAATGACTTTGTATGACTTGGTTTATCATTAACGAAAGTCAATCATGCTCATCTAAATGCATAAGGGATTGTAAGGAACAAGTGGATCTCAGACACATGAACATATTTATCAATTTTTATTTTTGATGTTGATCAATTCTTGAATTCTGTTAGTGTGAATTTAGTTGTCTCTTAAATGATTGTGCTTCTTCCTTATGATTTGCTTCAAAGATAATGTACCTCAAAAAATTTAAACTCTATATAACAGGCTAGGTGAATCTAGAAGAATGTTTAAACTATAAGCTAATCGAGTAAATCAAGAAGCATTACAATATAAATTTAAGAAATATTGTT
>LYNE01004076.1:20443-36257 GCA_001662545.1 Rosa x damascena
TGGTAATCAGCGTGCTTTCTGTTACGCAACTTATTGCACGCCTCTCCTTCTTTTTCTTTAACAAATTCGGCCATTATTCTTCTGTGCATATCATCATCGTTGACAAAAACGGTATGTGATCGGAACATCAGCATGATAAGATGCTTTTCTCTGCATGCATGAAGCTGAAGCCCTCTGGTGTTTTCGATATTCTATAGGGGGAAACTGTAACTAAATTAACCGCCGAATTGGGTTAATTGGGCCCTTCAAATTAAACCGTATGTTCATTACAATTTCCGGTCCTTTGTGGTTTTTTGTTCATTACACCGGCTCCCAATTAGCCAATGTTAGTATGAGCTGTAGAACAAGGACGGTATACAAAACATTTCATTACCATTTTTTGGTTTCGAAAGATGAGAATTCAAACTTGGGTCGTCATCTAACGAAATGGAAAAAATCACTTGAATCGACTCCAACCAAAATGAGGGACACCATGCCACCACCATTAATATTCGGATAAGATAAGATAGTCTCATCACATGCACCATCAGGGCACTGGTATTAAGAATTGCCAACTGTTTGGAGAACTCTTTTTTTTTGTTTTTGTTTTTTTTTGTTGGGATAGACTACTTGGAGAAGGTTGAGTAGGAACAAAGAAGAACACAATAATTTGTAAAAGTAGAGCAATGATCTTTCAAGTGTTACAATACAGATGCAATATATATAGTACAATTCTAACATGTTAATTTGATGACTCGTTCTCGATCAGAAGACGAATGAAGGTACAGCTGATAGCAGTAGTTTGCAGTACGTTCAACAGAGCTAACACTAGTAGTAAACAAATCCTGACCTACAACAGAAAGAGGCAGAGGGATAAACACAGAAAATAACCGAGACGAAGAGAAGGTGTCTGACTAGGAATGGCTGCTGATGCGTGACGAGGTGCTTTAGGACGAGGTTGTTTAGGAAGGACGTAAGGAATTTTACCAATCTTCCTATTCAAGTGAAACACACTAAGATCGTTATTTGCAGGTTGTTGCATTTTCTGACCAAGAACTGCACTACGTGGATCCAAAGAACTTTCATGAGCTGAACTTGGAAGAGATTCAGAGAAAAAAAGAAGAACGAGTGTGAGAGAAAGCGCATATTTCATCCGAGTCATGTCTGCTCTAAGCAAAACGTAGTTTGCTAAATGAATATGGAACACCGGCCAACTGGGTGGATGGATTCTTTTATGGATGAGAGGATTACCTATTTAAGGTAGTAGCTCCATTATGGACCAGTAGTGTTCCGGTCGACACGCTTGAAAATTTTTAATCGTACCCAAGTGTAGGAGCCCTCCTAAACACGACAAAGAGTTAATTGCTTGAAAGATATAGAAGACAAGGACGGTATTTTTTGGTTTCGAAAGCCTAATTCGAACTTCAGTCCTCATATAACGAGATGGAAAAAATAACTTGAAGACTCCAACCCTAATGAGACACCACCATTAATATTCGGATAAGATAGGCTTTAGTGCCACGTCCAAACTAGTCTCGCACACATCATTAGGGAACTGAAATTAAGAATTGGCTAGTGACAATATTGCCTACTTGGAGAATATTTGGATAGACTACTTCTACAGTAGCAACAAAGAAGAACACAATACTTTGAATCTGTCCGGTTTACAACTATACCAATTTACTGGAATTACTTGAATCTTTCCGGTGCAATAGAATACAATTGTGACGAATTAATCTGATGACAAAGGGTTTCTCATTCTCAGAAGATGAATGAATAAGGTACAGCTGATAGCAGTTTCAACAGACCTAACACAAGTAAAAAACTAATCCTGACCTAGAACAGAAAGAGGCAGAGGGATAAACACAAAAAGTAACCGAGACGAAGAGAAGGTATCTGACTAGGAACGGCTGCTGATACTTTGGGCCGAGGTACTTTAGGAACTTTACGGATTAAGTTCATGTGAATCCCAAGCTTCCTATTCAAGTGAAACACACCAGGATCATTCTTTGCAGGGTGTTGCATTTTCTGACCAAGAACCGCACTATCTGGATTCAAAGAACTTTGATGAGCTGAACTTGGAAGAGATTCAGAGAATAAAAGAAGAACAACGAGTAAGAGAGAGAGCGCATATTTCATCGGAGTCATGTCTGCTTTAAGCAAAAAGTTGCTTGCTAAATGAATATGGAGGACCAACTGGCTGAGTGGATTCTTTCATTAATAGAGAGGATCGATTACTTATACAAGGTAGTAGCTCCATTGTGACCAGTGTTTCGACACGGTTGAATACATTGACCGCTATATCAAAATGGCTAGGGGACAAGATCAAGAAGATGTCAATCAGACCAAAAGAGAGTGTCATTCAATTTTTAACAATTATCTGAGAGTAAGAGCCTCCAAAACATGATGCTAAAGTTTATTGGTTGAAAGATATACGGAAGCATTCAAGGAATTGAAATTAGTGTACCACTAGCAATTCTATATGCATCAGAAATATCTTATACGCTGAATGAAAAGTTGACCAGTTTAGCAAGAAAAGGAAGATGCCTGAGAAACCAGTAGAAATACTTCAACTACACGCAAGCGAGACTTTAATGACCAATTTCAAGCCGTCCAGAGAAAATTGTGTATACCTCATTACGTGAAAGTGACAGGTTGAGAAGGTCAAGCCACCAAGTAAGAAGATATCCTCATGTCTCAATCAGTCTGTACCTAAAGAAATGTAAATATAGCTAGCCGGCACAAGAAAGGAAGAGTTTAAAGTATCGGGGACACCAGCACATAGCTCTTATCTTCCTTGAATGGCTGAGATCCAAAGCACAATCAGTGTTTTTGTGATAGACTCCATTGTTTCTAAACCTTTACACATACTCTTTCAACTGGGTAGATAAATCCAAGATGTACAAGTAAGCTAAATAAAAAAAATTGGGTGACATTCCCAGGTGTTTAATATACAATGTGATGATTTGGTCAGTGGAATAGCTTATCTAAAATTTCACGTTTGATCTTCTGCAGTGACATAGTAAGGCTCACATGCTTGGCCAATTCACCTATGACTCGATCCATGTATAATGCATATAGCCCATTTCTGCTTTCCAAAACTTCCAATGCTTTACGAGCGTGAAGAACTGATGCCACCCACTCTTCGAAAAGCACTGCAATATCACAATCTTTGAGTTATTTCTCATTTCTATATCTATGCTTGTTCACTAGGTGGTGCCAATTGACAGTACTTAAAAGAAACTATTTTCTCAGTCACAAGATGTCTGCATCATTCAATTTATATTTATAAAACTTCGAGGTGCAAGAAAAGGTCCTATGTTCCTGGGGATAGTGAATATAGTTTGGAATGATCTGGGATTGTTGAAATACAGACAGGTTAAGTTCTGTAAACATAGCAATTAAGATACATACCAGTGTCGAAACCTTCATCCTTTGACCATACTGATAAGTAATCAGACACCAAAAACTCAATAAGCTGGATCCTGTCAGTCATATACTAACATCAGTACATAATAATCATAAAAAAAATTCATTCCACTGGGAAAGTGGGAAGAGATGTCCAAGGGATAACATTTGTTATAAAGACTGATGAAGAAAACAGGGACAATCACATTGAGGGATGTGTTCTGTAAATACTTACAGTATGAACATGCATTGATGCATGTTTGTAAAAGCATCATCAAATGGATCTGAGAAAAGGAAACTCTCTGCCAGAATGGAGACTCTCTGAGAAACTGCAAAAAGTGCACGTTGTCCAATGTAGGGATCGGTACCAAGTTTTCGTATCAAGTGCTGGACGAAGAACTGCACATCAGAGTCTGATTGTTTTGATGCTGAAACAAAATATTAGTAACATAAATAAGAGGTGATAGATAAACAAAAACTGAAAGAGCATATTTGTAATGTCGGAATGATAGGATGCCATGATTCCATATGATTAATGTCATCATAGCATACCAAAAATCTTTATTTTGAATACAGAAGTTTAAAATCTGCAAGACCAGAATATAGATCATTAACAGAACTTAACCACAGACAATAGATTACCATTTCCTTGCAAGGGGAAACACATCCTTGTAATCATACGTGTGATTAAGCTGCTGACAATTCCTTCTATGAGGTCTACGTTCTTTGCAGTTGATAACAGATTCTTCAATGAAGCTTCAGAATATAGACATAAGTTACAGAATGAAGAATATAACTAAAAGAGCAAAAATTTTGGATACACAAATCCACTGTGTCTACTCTTAGATAGAACTAATATGGAAATATTACAGTAGAATGATTGATCAAATCTGTTAACCCTTTTACTAGTCATTTGATTTGAACTAAAAGAGAAAAAAGCATTTTGCTTACCTAAAATAAAATCTACCGCTTGGTGTGACCAATTCAAAAAACTAGCCTCCTCCACCTGACATTCCGATAAACTTGAGTTAGATAGAGATAGAAATCATGTATAAACACCACAGCAGCAAAATGCATAAGTAATTATCTCTTTGGTTTTCGAAAAAGGATACAAAGGTAAGCTCTGGAACTGACTGGAGAACTGGTTTCACAAAGCTCCACAAGAAAGTCAACTGAGGCCCTAAGCAGCTCCATTTCATCTTCACTGTTCATGTCTGCACCAAAAAACAACTACTATCCTCAAATCAATTCACACAAAAATGCAAAGACCTTACACCTAAATTTGGCCTAAATTGATTGAAATTGAATTAAAATGCGAGCATAGTTTACACAAGTTCATCGAAATCAAGTACAAACCTGAAAAGTGGTAACGCTGGCAAGAACCGCCGGTTCTTCTTCTCCTTTCCTTGAAACGCACTGCAATTTTTTCAAAGCAATTGTTGAAAAATAAGTACATTACTGATATTCGGAGAAAGAAGAAGAAGAAGATGATGAAGAATCCTAACCGTGTCTGAGAAATCGGCGTCGCAAGACGTCATTGAATCTGCACTGAGAAGCTTCCGGCAGCCGATTTGGGCTCAGCTTCCCCAAATTGTCGAAGAAATAGCACTTGCAGGAAGCGCTTTGCGGAAACAGGTCGCAATGCGAAGCATCTGAAACCGAAAGGAAAATCAATCAGATCTGAAATCTCTGAAATCAGGAGATGAAGAGAGAGAGAGAGAGAGAGAGAGAGATTTAGGACCTTCGGCTTCTTTCAGATCTCGCCGGAGTCTCAGAAGCTCTTGCTTCCGCTCCTTGGCCTGAAGCTCAATGAGCACAGGAGAGTCAACTAGGGCTCAATTTTGGTGAAAATTAGCCGAAAATTTCGAGTGAGAGTGAGAAAAGGACCTTCCGCTTCCATCGGAGAGCGTCGGAGTTTTGAGAAGGAGAAGAGTGGCTTTGCTTTTGGAGAAGCTTTGATCGGAGAAGAGAGATGGCCACCGCCATTCGCAGCGACTCGTCCGGCGGCGCTGAGTTTGTTGCCGATCGCTCTTGTTCGCTGCTTGACATTCTCGGTTTCTCCGGGAAATCTCGCGGGAGAAGTTTTCTGCGTTTTTTTATTTTTGAAAAATGGAATCAAATCGCAAAAGTAAAAAAGTTTAGGTGCCCGCTAGTGAACTAAATAGATTTCAGTTATTGATAGAGTATGAGTAATTCTTTTTAGAGTTAATTAGATTAAAGTCTAAAAATTAGACTCCATATTGGTTATAGTCCGCATCAATTTTTCTTGTTAATTGTGGTTCAATGACTCAGCTGTCACCTCAAATTTATTTCATTTTCCATCGCGCAGACTCAATCGTTATTGATTTTTCTTTTTTACATGACTCGATACTTGACGTTATCCAGCCGTCCATTCATATTGGGTGCAAGTGTCAGTACACTAAGACTGGCTAGTTCATATTGGTGCAACCGTACGTCGGTACACTGAATACTCTCTCATTGGCTAGTTCATATTGGTACAAGTAAACGTCGATACACTGTATACTCTCTCACTGACTAATCCAATAGCGACAATGTGATTAGTGTAGTGTCAATTCTAACATGTGATTAGTATCGAGACTTTGCAAGCATTCTTTACTGACTAACTAAGAGTGACACTCATCTGGTCTAACGAGTCTCAGACTTTAATCCCTCTACATACTACCAACAACTAAGAGCGAAGTCAGACTACTGACTAACAAGAGCGACAATAATTTGATCTAGTAATAAAAATCTTGCTCAAAAAACAACAATCACTTGATCTAACAACAAAAGTCCGGCTCAAAAAGTGACCGACACTTGTGTATTAGAAAAACAGGTCGACTCATCTATTCGGTACCAGTTACAGTTCCTACCTCCGGCTCAAAAGTAACCGAGATTTGTGCATTAGAAAGCCAGACTTCTAGGTAAGAACGCCAACAACTTAGAAACTCATCCCCCTAGATGAAGTACCCATACCTTCCACATGCATCAAGGATTAATCATTTCAATATCAGTCACACTGAAAGAACGATACAGAAAGTTACATTCAACACTTCAAATCCAAATCCCAAAACCAGATCAAGTTCCATTATAGTGGAAGATAGAGAGGGGCATGGCACTTATGAGCTAGCCAAGTTCGACAATGAGTAAAATAAACAGAAACTTATCAAGTACAAAACAAAAAATTGATAACAAAACTAATGAAGTACAAAACAACTGGATCTCTTCAAGGGCCAACTATCCTCCAGCAAGTTGGCACACGGTTTCATAAGCCACAGCTAGAGAGCAAAATTCATGCCATTATGATTTGATTTCTTTCCTCACACTACTATGACCTCAGGAAATATACAACTCAAAAGAAGAAAAAATTAAAAATAACCTGTCCTGACTCCACCCTTATCTAATAGTACAGTCGTTCACCCAAAAAAAAGGGTGAAGGGTAAGGGCATTGCGATGAGGTGAAACGATAAGACATGGTTGCAGAAACTCAAGTTGCACCTGCAAAGATGTTCCGGAAAATCTAGAATAGACTCTGACAGGCCTCAATATCAGATGCTTGTGAATCCAGCACAGCTTGCCCCGAAGGGCTAGAACTAATAACCTGCAGTCCTGCATTGAATATGGCTTTCTGATAGTAGTCATCATCCACCACCTTCAAAACCTCTTTCACCACCTTAAAATCCAAAGCTCCAACTAAAATTAATTTTCCCATAACTTGACCAAAATAACTCGGTGCTTTAGGATAATCAATGCCGATATCACTCAGCAAAGATGCATAGAGCAAACATCCACTGCTTATGTCACTTGCTGTAATGACCTTCTTAGAGAACAAATGCTCGAGAAGCTTAAAAAGTGGTTCAACATAGGATGTACTTTTCTCCAGCGCAAGGGAGATAGCTTCTTTGACAACCTCAGGGTGGTAAGCTGGAGACCTTAGCTCCTCCACACACAATAATGCTTCATCTAAAATTCGCACACTGAAATATTCCTCCAAAAGAGAAACTGTTTTTTTCCTAAGTTCATCTACTTTCAACTTTGAAGCTGGAGCTTGTGGCTTTTCAACAGGTCGTGATACAGGTGCAGTAGGAACAGGTCTAGCAGGCACAGGAACCTGGGCTACAGGCACAGTGTCGAAAGAGTAGTTGCTTGGGCGAGCAGGAGGAGCACCACTACCCTGCAGCAAGGCACTTGGGCGTCCACTTGTAAGGCCACTACTACCCTGAGGTAACAGCCTTGTGTTCACCGATGTTGATTTGCCAATAAATGGCATCTGGCCACCACGCCCAGCTGGCTGCATACCAGAACCATCACCTCTTGGCATTGACCGGGTCTTAGACACCTCCCAATTGTCATTGTCCATTCCAGGCATACCAGGCATCTTCCTAGTTCCTGGAAACCCAGGCATACCAGGCATCATGCCCCCTGAACCAGGTCGGCTGTTGGAGAAGGGCCCAGGGCTGGTACTCCCTTGAGTACCAGAAAAGTTGCCACGACCAGTTCTAGTGCTACCAGGACGTAATCCAAGATTCTTTTCTGCCTCTGTATGTATTTCACTGATGGTTTTGGCTTTCACCTATCAAAGTTCAAAAGAAAATTATTAAAAGTTATCACCAATATTATAGCACAAGGATACCACTCGAATATAGATATCACGATAATTTACCTCCTCACGCCTGGGAACCCAGTTGTTGGATCGCAAATCAATTACATCCCGAACCATGAACCTCAGCCTTGGAGCCAACTGAGGGTTTGTTGTCAGATCCTTCAATCGGCCGAAGTACAAATCATTTATACGACGTGATTTTTGATTCTCATCAAGCTGTTTACCAATAGTGGTAAAAAAATGGCATATGGCCTCCACATTTTCCTCAGCAGGACAAATGTTGTTGTCAGCTCCTAAGAGCTCCTGTTTAACATAACAACAACAAAAATGAACAAGATACCTAAAAGTAAATCATTGAAGAAGTAAGGACTAAGAAAGAGGGAAATCCACGACGAACCGCAACAATGTGATGGACAATCTTTTCAGGTACCATCTTCTGCTTCAGGAGCTCTCCAATTAAACGAATGTTTCCCAGAGTACGTATCTTAGCCAATCTTTCTTTATCCCTACGTTCCATCTCTTGTTCAGGGGCAGTCATCTGCCGCACTTCTTCCCTCAACTTGTCAGCACCATCAAAAGCCTCTTGGCAATTGTTCAGGAGGACACGCTTGAAAGTGATTTCTTTTCCATCTGGTTCCTCTGACGGGAACCGGGGAAGCCTTTCATTAAGATCAGAGCATAGACGAGCATACATTGGACAAAATGTAGGTTCCAGTACAGCCTTATCGAAGATCAATGCAATGACTTCCTGCATGACAAAATTGTGAGTCAATTTAATAACAGTAATAATGAAGGACCAACAAGAATACTACTAATAAGGTCATATAAGAAAGAAAAAGATGACAACCTTTAGAATATCAGCCGAGGTAATTCCAGAGTCTACTAGCTGTCCTTTAAGGAGATCAAACTTCTCTGGGGTCAGCTTGTTCAGTATCCTGCATATAGAAACATCCAGAAGGATTCAACAGAGTGCTCCAACAGGACCAAGCAGATAACACAAACCTTAGAGAGGTCATGAACCAAGCATGCAGTAAGCAGAAAAAATAATACAGTATGCTAGCATGGCACAATATCTTACCCCTTAACAGTCTTCACCACACGGTCCTTGTCAGATAGGGTACCCCTTCTAGCTGACCATGGGACCTCAGCTTTTACTAGAGCAGGAACAGGCCCTCCCTGAAATCATGAGAGAACAAAGTTGAGTCAAAACTGTCCTCATATGCAAGTAAAAAGCAGAATACAACAAGAAATATAACCAAAAGCATCCAAGACCAATATGATATCAGCCAGAAAATTTTAATTCTAAAGTGGAACTCAATGCAAAAGATATACATAAGTTGAAACAAAAAAAATATTACCCCTTGGTTGGAAGAGTTTTGTGCCCTTGGATATTGTTGCTGATTTGCTTCCTGCTGTCTGTAATTACCAGGCTCTCTATTCTCCCTAAGTGTCTCAGGAACTGGAGCACGACGGTTGCGCCAATCCCGGTTGTCTGGCTCCGTATAATGAGCCGGTTGATTTGGCAACTGAAGAGGAAAAATAAAACCCACACAACAAAGTATCATGAGCAAGAATATCAATTATTCTGCAAGGCTATATCATTACTCACTAGTCACTACAGTCATTAATGATAATGAACACTGTTTTGAAATGAAACAAAAGAGATACTACATTAACTTCAACACTTAAAGAAAACAAACGCAAGTAATATTAGTTGGACAGATACTGACATTGTTCACATTGGGTTCTACACGCACCCAAGGTTGATCTTCAGCAAGAAGAAACTCAGCTTCAACTTCTTGTCTGACTTTTATAATTTCATCAGGGACCTCAACAGCCTATCAAGAAGATGTAATCCCAAAATTCAGTAAAGTTCATACAATCATCTGATGACTTGAATAACATGCTAACACTTTTTCAATATGAACTGCATTACAAAATTGAATTACCTCTCTAAGCTGCAAGATCTGCTCTCTAGTGTACTTCACGCGGTCACGACCCTCAAATCGCGAATCTCCGGCCTGTCCCAGAAAAAGTTTAGAAAGATTTGACAGATATACAGTTTGTGATGCAAGTATACAAAATGAGCACAAAGGTAAGATAAAAAAACATATCCTTCACTAAAAGAAACACTGAATATTAACTCTCCAGAGCCTGAGTACCAATGCCAGAGAGTTTAAAACATGCCAGGAGAAGAAGAAAAAACTATAAATGATACATACAATGAAATACATATTGAACTTTGTGCCAATACAACTACTGAAAGTAGTTCCAAGTGTTTGCCTCTCCTCAATGAATGTCAGCCTGCCTTATGTGTAAACAATCAAAAGCTACAGTAGCAAAACAGCAGTAGTCTCCAAATGCAGCATACCAAGTTCTTTAATCAGTTAATTAACTGTGTGCAAGTCCTTTATGGGCAATCTAATCTAGCCAATTGCTCACCTAAAGCTTACATATAGCTGTTTGTCTATATTTACAGCAGGTACACATACTAAGTGCCCCACCAAGAATTAAGACAATAGTTACTTAGCCATACAATAATACCTTAACTCAACAGCAGTTTTACATTATTCTGCTAGCTAATACTAAAGAAAGGCACAGGTTTAGTCAAAATCGCTAAGCCTTTATCTTCTGCAGAACCCAACTAAAACAAAAGCCTTTATCTTTAACCAGTTGATTAAATGTGCACAAGTCCTTTATGGGCAACCTAAACTCACGTATTGCTCACCTAAAGCCTCCATATAGCTGTTCGTCCATTATTTACAGCAAGGTACACATATCAAGTGCCCCGCCAAGAATTAGGACATTACTTTCTTGATCATCAATAATCCCTTAAATTAACAGTAGTTCTATGCAGGGGACGATAAAATCCTCAAAATTCTAAAGAAAAGGCATTAAGCAGCTCAAACACCCCTCAAAAAATAGGAAAAACAAGTCTTCAAACTCTCTAATTGGTTGGTCAATAAGAGGACCAACTTCTCGGAGATCCTCCCTCTGCTGGGTCGCACATAATTCAATCCAAACAACAATCTTATGGCTTTCTTAATAATCATGGAAACAATCTTATAGCGTTCTCAATATTCATCCAAACAACATAACAATAAAAACCAATAAGCGGGCAGTAAAACCAATTAGGTAAACAAGCAAATTGCATATCGAATACAAAGACGGGCCGAAACTGTAGATCCAAATAAAAGACGATCGATTTGGATGTGTATACCTTAATAGAGAACCCAGCGCCGGCCCCGCCATGGGGACGCAAGGTGGGAAGATCAGAAGAAAAGGAACCGAACGCTAGAGAAGAAGAGTGGGCGGAGGAAGAGTCGAAGCGAGGACCAAGGAGTCTACCACGACCGCCACCAGGTCTCAAGCTCAACACCGATTGATCAGCCTGCTGCATACCTCGATCTGAATAACTTTGAAAGAAAATCCGGAGTAGGATTGAAATAAGCAAAGACGGAATTAGACTCAGCGAAACTAGACCGCTGCTGAATCTGATAGGATTGGATTTATATAGAGAGGGAGGAACAAGAGAGGGATTTCCCGAAGTGATTTGGTTTTGGGTTTTCTCTCCTCAAGCTCAGAAGAGAAGAGAGAAATAAGAGAGAGGGGTCCGTAGGGCGGTGGAGAAAGCTAAAAACCCTTGCTAGCTAGAGATTTATTTCTTTTTTTTCTCCTCGTTATTTTTTTTTTTTTTTTAGGTATATGTCGGGGGAGTGTGATTAGCGATTACGTTATTGTCCACTTGGCGGCCGTGGGTTGAGTTTTGCGTACGATTTTGGTTGGACTGACGAAAGTGGGCTTTATCTTATGTCCAAAACTGCGGCTTGGTCTTTCCTAGTCAAGTTTCTGTAGTGTGTTCGGCGGACCCCAGTTTTCAAGCAGCACATTCATGTAGGCCCATTAATTGACCCACACAACTAAGAAAAGGCCTTTTTCTCTCTCTCCACCGTCCGTGGCTGGCGATCATGTAGTGACCAACGCTATTAGCTAGAGCATTGATAATTCAAAAGAGAGACACTACGAGTACTTAAACTAAAATATCATTAGATATTTGAAAGATTAATTACAAAATACCCGAAGATATTTGGGTACAAAATTTAATAAGTCACTCTGCGAATAATAAGTTGAGCCGAAGAGGTAAGAGTGTTGAGGGCGGTAAAGATGAGGTGTGAAAATGCAGAAAATTAATATTTGGGTATGAAAATGAAAAATCAATTTATTGTAAAAATTTATGTATTATAGTTTAAAAAATACGAGAAATTTAACAAGTCAATTTGAAAGTAAGAAATACGTGAGTATTTTTACAAATTACATGACATTAGTACATATATTATTTGCGTATCATGCAAGAAGTTACTAATAATAGCTACACTACTTCTCTCTCTCTCTCTCTCTCGGGAAACACGTACAACTTCCCCTATGAAGGGCAACCGCCACCTCTTCTTTTGTTTCATCTGACGGCAAGTCATCACAACATTGTTGTCAGATGGGCCTTATGGTCACTTCACTAGTTTGCTCTTCTTCTCAGGATATCCAACGCGCTTTGGACGCGGACGGTGGAATGGCGACACTATTGAGGTCAAGCATAACGGGATTTGCGTGGTGGCAGCGGAGGATTTGCTTGTTGTAGCGACTTCTTCATGGTTGTGTGGGTACTGAGTTTGTTTATTTTGGCTAGGGCGGAGGGCACCTCGTTCTTCTGGATTGCGTTAAACATAGTGTAGGCTGTGGTATTCTGCAGCTAGCATCTTGGCGACTGTTGGTTGGGTTGGTGTGATGGGCCTCAAGTTGGGCTTCCATGTTGCTGGGCTAGGAGATGGGCCTAACTTGGTTTGGGCTAATTTTTTTTTATTTTTTATTTTTTTATAAAAAAATCTAGCCTTTTTAAGCTAACAATATTCTCTAGGACTGCCTCCTAGAGTTTTAAAAATAAATTTGGGTTGGTGCTTGGTTTCGTTTCATTTGGCTTCAGGACTCCTAAGGATGACTCAATCTCATCGTAGTCCTTTTTATAATTTTATCTACCTTTGACATCAATGGATTGACACTCAATATTATTTCAAGAAGATACTAAGAATAAGGCTAATGTTAGTGGAATATGATTGTTTTTTGGTTGATAAAACAATCATAGAACGAGCTGTAAAATTCATTTCAACCCGGTGATTTTCATGCGAGCCTTAACTTACAGGTTGCATGAATTAGAGAGCGGATTCGTAGTCGAAATTTGTCTAATTTCTTCGTAGAGTTTGGTTCAAAGAAAATGAGGTCTTGAACTCTTGATTGATGACCCCAAAATCGCACACGTGCAAAGAAAGACCTCAAACCGCCACCTGCTTCGCCAATCTCCCATTTGATTCTGCACACGTTGACGCTCAATTCAGCGCCAAGCCGCCAACTGTTCTGGAAGCAACCCCCTGTTTCGACCACTTCCATCACTTCCCAAAATCACCGGACACACACCTCCTCTAATTACACCCCTTACCTAAGTGGTAAATTCGTAATTCTCGTGTAATTCACGTCTAGACTCCCATCCCAGTTTCCTTTCCCTTCACCCGCCCTCTAGAACCCAACTCAAACCCTCCAGAACCATCTAGTACCACCTCCTACTTTCCATACTCTTCTCACCGTCTCTTATGAACTCTCTTCATCTCTCTCGAACTCAGCAATAACATCAATATAAACCCACCCTCCCCTCTTCCAAACCCAACATTAAGATTTCCAAAGCGATCATATTATTCCAATCCCAAACACTCACAAAGAGAAAACCTCTGTTTTTTCTGAAAGCGTACTTCAAATCATACAAAGAAAAAACCTCTGTTTTTTTTTGTTGCTGTGAATTTCGAACTTCAAGTTTGCTTCGATGGCGGCCAAGACTGAAGGAAAAGCAATAGGCATCGACCTCGGCACCACCTACAGCTGCGTCGGGGTGTGGCAGAACGACCGCGTCGAGATCATCGCCAATGACCAGGGCAACCGCACCACTCCGTCCTACGTGGCGTTCACCGACACCGAGCGGCTGATCGGTGATGCGGCCAAGAACCAAGTCGCCATGAACCCGAAGAACACCGTCTTCGACGCCAAGCGTCTGATCGGTCGGAGATTCTCCGACCCGTCTGTCCAAGCCGACATGAAGCTCTGGCCTTTTAAGGTCATACCCGGCCCCGGCGACAAGCCCATGATCGTCGTCCACTATAAAAACGAAGAGAAGCAGTTCTCGGCGGAGGAGATTTCGTCCATGGTGCTGACGAAGATGAAGGAGATTGCTGAGGCCTTTTTGGGTCAGACTATCAAGAACGCCGTGGTGACTGTTCCTGCTTATTTCAACGACTCCCAAAGACAGGCCACCAAGGACGCCGGAGTTATATCCGGCCTCAATGTGATGCGAATCATTAACGAGCCGACGGCTGCTGCTATAGCATATGGTCTGGACAAGAAGGCCTCACGGAAAGGTGAGCAGAATGTTCTGATTTTCGATCTCGGCGGTGGTACTTTTGATGTGTCACTTCTGACTATTGAGGAGGGGATTTTCGAAGTCAAGGCCACCGCCGGTGACACTCATCTCGGCGGTGAGGACTTCGATAATCGTATGGTAAATCATTTCGTGGCGGAGTTTAGGAGGAAGCATAAGAAGGATATCAGTGGGAATGCTAGAGCTCTGAGGAGGCTGAGGACTGCTTGCGAGAGGGCCAAGAGGACTCTGTCTTCGACTTCTCAGACCACAATTGAGATCGATTCTCTTTACGAAGGAATCGATTTCTACTCGACGATCACGAGGGCCAGGTTCGAGGAGCTGAACATGGACTTGTTCAGGAAGTGTATGGAGCCGGTGGAGAAGTGTCTGAGGGATGCGAAGATCGACAAGAGCCAGATTCACGACGTTGTTTTGGTGGGTGGCTCGACTAGGATTCCCAAGGTTCAGCAGCTTCTGCAGGACTTCTTCAATGGGAAGGAACTTTGCAAGAGTATTAACCCGGATGAGGCTGTGGCTTATGGCGCTGCGGTTCAGGCTGCGATTTTGACCGGTGAAGGTGATCAGAAGGTTCAGGATCTTTTGTTGCTTGATGTCACTCCTCTCAGTCTTGGGCTTGAGACAGCTGGTGGTGTGATGACCACTTTGATTCCGAGGAACACGACTATTCCAACCAAGAAGGAGCAGATCTTCTCTACTTATTCGGATAACCAGCCCGGGGTTTTGATCCAAGTTTATGAAGGAGAGAGGGCCAGGACCAAGGACAACAATCTCTTGGGGAAATTCGAGCTGACTGGCATTCCACCAGCTCCTAGAGGTGTGCCTCAGATCAATGTCTGCTTCGATATTGATGCTAATGGTATCTTGAATGTCTCGGCTGAGGACAAGACTGCTGGAGTGAAGAACAAGATCACGATCACCAATGACAAGGGAAGGCTGAGCAAGGAGGAAATAGAGAAGATGGTGCAGGATGCAGAGAGGTACAAGGCGGAGGACGAGGAGGTGAAGAAGAAGGTGGATGCTAAGAATTCTTTGGAGAATTATGCTTACAATATGAGGAATACTATCAAGGATGACAAGATTGCAGGGAAATTGGATCCTTCAGATAAGCAAAGGATCGAGAAGGCTGTGGAGGAGGCTATTCAGTGGCTGGAGGGGAACCAATTGGCCGAGGTGGATGAGCTGGAGGACAAGCAGAAAGAGTTGGAGGGGATTTGCAATCCCATTATTGCTAAGATGTATCAGGGTGCTGGTGGTGCAGGAGGTATGCCACCTATGGGTGATGACATGCCTGGTGCTGGTTCTGGTTCTGGTTCTAGTTCTGCAACTGGAGCTGGCCCAAAAATCGAAGA
>LYNE01004078.1:882-20844 GCA_001662545.1 Rosa x damascena
TTGGGGAAGTGGGTGAGAAGCTTGGTGGGGGAAGAGGAGCAGACATGGAAGAAACAAGCGGGTCAGGTACAACTGTGGCTCCAACACAAAAAGGGCATGGCTTGTTTTGGTCTACAAGCACAAAAGCAACAAAATTTACAACAACAACAAAAAAAAGCTTCATTCTTTGTCTGTGCTCTGCTCAAGAGCACATGAAGAGAGAGATTTGGGAGCCTAATGAGCTTCTTCTTGTTGTGGGTTCCAATGGAGAACAGAGAGAGAGAGAGTTGGTTTGGGAAGCCAATGATTCTTTGAAGATTGAGAGGTGGGGTGGTTTGGATCTTTTGGGTGGTCTTCTCTGTATTTTGAATTGTAGAGATGACCTTCTCTCCAGTTTCTAGCAAGTAGCAAGTTTTCTTTTGAGGTTGTTTTTTTTAACTGTCTATTCTAACTAGCACTATTTTATTAGCTACAAAAGGTTTCCACTGTCTGCAAAAGTTAAAAAGGCAAGATAAAGAAGAATGGGAAAGCCACTCCATTCAAGCTAAAGTGGGTGGGGGAATCAAGGACAAGTGCACACCAATCATGTGGGCATTTATAGGACTATTAGTTCTTGAGGATCTTCTCCTTTTTTCTTTTTTTTTTTCTGGAAAAAAGACCCTGCTCCTTTTTTGCCAATTCTGACCACTATCATCTTTTTGTAGGATTTTGCCAACAAATGCATAGAAAAGAACGTTGTTTTTTTAATATATTTTAAAATTTTATGAAATTTTAATGAAATTTCAGAACGAAAAGTTAATAAATAATAATCACTTAACATTATAATATCTCAATATGATAATATTAATGAGCTAACTTTGTTTTAAAATGATGACTCTTCATCCTCATTCATCTAATTTAATTTAGGATATAGATGAGAACTTGTGATACCGGATTTTTTAAAAAGAATGTTAAGAGTTGAGCTCATTAAATTGCTCGATCTATTCTCACTAGGGCTGGCAAATCCTCCCGAGACAAACCAGCCAACCGAGTACCAACCGAACCGAAAATGTTGGTTATCGAAAATGTCGGCTACCGAAGTATTGGTACGGTAGTGCCGAACCGAGAGGAACATATTGGTACGGTATTGGTACTGATTTGAAGATAAATACGGTATACCGTACCGTACCGTATATTGTATATATTATTTATATATTTAAATATATTTTATATCTATAGATCTAAACCGTTGATTATTAATAGTTTTATTTCATATTAAATTATAACAGTTGATTAGACTCAAACTCTCCAAACCCTAAAGGGGTAATACGACTACTACCCACCACTCCACCCAGAGACCAGAGTCCCAGACTGCTCAGCCACTCTTTCCCTCAGCCCCTCGAGGCCTCGAAGGCTTGAGGCTCAAACCGAGCCCTTTCTCTCAGACTCAATCACTCAAACCCTCTCCGCCTCTCGATTCGATTCAAACCCAGAACTCTTCGATTTCATTCGAGGCCTCGAAGGCTTGAAGTTCGATTCGATTCAAAGCTTCAAACCCAGAACTCTTCGATTCGATTCGAGGCATCGACGGCTTGAAGTTCGATTCGATTGAAATTGCAGCTTTCAGCTTTCTTGAGCTCTCAGCTTTCTTGTTCATTGATTAAAATTGCAGAAACTACCTAAATTCTTCTTCATTGACTGAAGTGATGAATGATTGATGAGATGAACTGTGAATTATTGAACTGTGAATTGATGAGATGAACTGTGAATTATTGAATTATAATTTGTATGAACTATGAAGTGATGAATGATTGATGAGATGAACTGAAGTTATGTATGACAGTTTTTTTGCTTATTTTTCATTTGCTTATGGTTGGGCCTTTGTTTGGAAATTGCTGACAGGTTTGAGCCTTTACAATTTCAGTTGGGCCATAGCTGAAAGCTGGCCCAATCTTAAACTCGGTTGGAGGCCCAACCAACCGATACCGAGAAGTTGGTATACCGACTTTTGTGGCCGGTAATGGTAGCCTATTTTGTGTACCAAGAGTGTCTGGTACGGTAGATGGTATTGGTCTTAAATGTCCGGTACCGAACCGAACCCACCCCTAATTCTCACATAATATAAAAATAAATTAGAATAAAGTGATTTTAAAACCAAAAATGGTTGTAGCTACCAACTGCACTACCCTTCTGAGAATGTGGAGTAGCTACTTTGGGTGACAAATTATTCTCATCTATAACACTATCTTGTCGGTTACATGATTAGCATGAAAGTAAATAAATGAATAATTTTAACAAGGTAAAATAAGTTGTATGAACCCAAATTTTTAACCAGTAAAATGCTCATAGATTCTTGTCAAAATCTCTAAGCAAAGACCTCAATGATTCAATAATATTCATTTTTCTTAGCCCTATCACGTGTTTGGTGAAAAACAAGTACCAAATAATGCACCACCCATGTTAGCTCTCTAGGGATTACTTCCTTTTTCTTATTCTGTTATTTTATTAAAAAAAATTACAAAAATAACTCATTGCGAGGGATCCTGGAGACCCACATTAGATGGAGATAATCGGTCAAAAGATATAATGTGGTTAGAGTGTCACACTCGAACTATTAGATATATTTTCCATGCAAGAGATGACAATTTGTAATACTACAAATTGCTTGATGCGAATTTAAGGTTCATCACTGAAGATGAAGACTAAGAGTTAGATGCGGCACGATTTGTCAAATCTTCTTTGGTTTTTAGTGAACCACGTTGAGTGATTGTTTTGGGACGTCGACTTGTGTAGATAAGTCCATGCACAACATATCATGTTGAAAAAAAAAAAAAAAGTACCATAGGTTAGTACTTCGAAGGCAAATTTTGGCGATTTCACATATAGTTGTAATGTGCTTTGGATGTGAAATTTTTTTAATTCCACACTTGAGTTGGATATTTTGTTCGGGGTGATTTGTCAGCTATAAGTTTTTGCATCAAATAGACACCTTGTTCAATTAAAAGTTTAAGACGCAAAGAGATTAACAGTTTCAGTTTATAATTTATAACTATATTTCTTGAGCATTCAATTATTTTAGATTATCACATATATGTGTTCTGTACGTTTTAAGTTGTAATAAATTTATTATTTATAATATAAAAAAAATTATTCATTAATGTTTCCGTACAAAAAGATCTTTATAATACAAACACATGAATCATAGGGTAGGAGTGAAATTCTTTGATCCTCTTTCAAAAAAAAAAAAAATCTTTAGAGTACAAACACATGAATCATAATATCAAATTGTAACATTTACCCTTCTTCGACATTCCTTTTTCCTTTCCCCCTGATAGATGCTGGACATGTTAAAATGACACTAGCACTCACCAAAGATGGACCTACAATTTATTTTGACGATATATAAATCTGAACAAACTTTATTGATCATCATTGTATTTCTTAACCCTTTCTTGTTTTGATTCAACGATGAAAAGGATATGAGTGTCTTCCGATTTAAAGGTGTAATGCTTTTCAAAGACTTGTTCATTTCAATTCTTCTTTTACATCATGCACAACAACTGCACTTTCTATTAACACTAATAGCTAACTAATTAGATCTCCGTTCTTAAATAACTAATTGCTTAAAAGATTATGCTACATTAATTAATCCTCTGGTTTTAGGTTCTTGAAGCTAAAAGATCGAGTGGAGTGGTCATAGTATTTACTCGAATGATCAACTTACTTGTCATAGATTCAGTTTTGGTCTTGCATATATGGTTACATAAAAAGATTTAATATATGAGATTGTTTATTTCCAATGCATGAGATAGTTTTAACATCAACGATCGAAAGTCATAATTTTTATGCAAATTATTCAAGTAAAAATTAACCTAGCAGCTCAATTTTTTTTTTTTTGAAGGGGGTAGAAGCCCCATCAGATGTTATTATTGATGGAATAAATGCGTGTGAAAATGACTTAGCCGAATGAGCAACCTTTGCATACAATTAGTACGTTATTACCGTGACATTAGACCATTAGCAATGAGGGAGACAGAAAATAGATTGCAATATAGCTCATAATAATCATCCCCAATTTGTCAACTAAATTATTGGTTGGATTAGATGGCTGGGTACGTAGGATTCTACTTTCAATGACTACAGATAGTAATCACCCATCTTCTTCTTCTTCCTTCTTTTATTCCAAGATTTGATTAATATTTAAGACCCTCTTAATGTCCCTCTTTGTCCCTCAAAGCATGTGGATTACGTATACAATTTCCAACACCATTCATTGGGCATTGAAAGGTACTCCACATTGATTTGGTTTCCCGAGGTTTCCACCGACGGTTTCGCTACCACAATGTTCATATCAGTTGGTCATGTCTAAATGATTTATGGGGTGACATATTATTACGTTAGTGTCGACTAACGAATTCTGGGAATTCAAATTTGTTCACCATCAATACTTTGTTAATATAAAACTATCATGTGTTATAAAATATAATTATAGTTAATTATGATATTTTATTAAAAAAATAAATTTTAAGTATTAAATTAATTATACATGACGTGACAAGTTTTAATTGAGTGGTGATATCACTACAAAATAAAAAAATTGTGAGCAAATTTGAATATGAATTCTCATGCCAATGAAGCATCTCTCAGAATGGAAAAACTGAATCCCACAAGTACACCATTATGGGCTTCTAATCTTCTATAAGAGAAAATGCACCGTAATAGGCATATGGTAACGGCAAAAGGAGAGGTTTTGCCTTTTAATTATGCACTATTCATTGATTTTGCCTCTGTTATTCATTTTTTTTTTCGTGACCCCTAAGGCAAGACTTTTACTTCTCAATCATCTTCTGTAGAGTACATTTTTTTCTTCTCAGTCTTACCCTTGCTTATGTTTCTCTTTCTTCTTCCTCTTCTTCTCTGTTTCTGTCTTCTTCTTTTATCCTTCACATGTAAAAACAGTTTCTTCTTCTTTCCACTTCACCGGTAGATGAGATAGAGATGAACCATAAATGAGAACTTAATTGGTTAATTGAAAGAGCCTGTGAAAATTTGTAGATTGAATGTAGATCGAATTCTTGATACAGATGAAGAGGTAATTGCTCTATTTCTCAAGAACCTTACAAAGAAGGGTGGTTCTAATTGGACCTCCAAATTTGCTATTTGGACCTCCCATACTTAGTATACCTCTAATTTACTTTTTAGAATACTTAAAAAGCTAAGTAGACCTCCTTATTTTTACCAAAATGCCCTTGAACATGAGGTACAATAATCTGTTATTTTACTTTTGATCTCTATCTGCAACCACGACAAGAAAAATGAATCAAAATCATATCACATTGCTTTCTTATGAGTAGGTCTCTCCTCCACCAAAATTAATCAGATAGTTGGTTCTCGATCTTGATATGTTGTTGGAACCCCTTTGAATTTGCTAAAAGAATGATTTCAAGGGTATTGGGTTGAAAGATATACTCGATCATAATATTCAATAAGATTGTTTAAGAAAATTCCAAATAAGATTGTTTTGAATTTACCTTTGTAATAAATGATAGGCCATGTATAGAAATTATTATTTTTACTTAATTGTTTTAAGTAAATTATAAAACTATATAGGCAATATAAGGAAATAAGGGGAAAAAAATTTAAATTGAATATTATATTTGGTTGGAGGAGGTAAGAAGAGTATTTATTTATTTACTTACTTAATTTTTCATTTTTCTCTTTTTGTCCTTATTTGTCTTTACATATAAGTTGACAAAGTCAATTAATAACTGAAAAAAAATTGGAGGTCCAAATATCAAATTTGGAGGTCCAACTAGAATATGATAAAACAAAGTGTTTCATCTGCTTTAATTATGTGGGCCCCACTGGATCGGTCGACCTAATGCAGAGGCAAAATCTCCCAGTGGGCTTGGTCGACTAGGCTTTTAATCGGGCAATAAGCCATGCAGTGCATGGATTTTAATTGATTTTGGGCTGATTAAGAGGCAAGATCATGGTCTTGACAATTGCAGTGCATTTGCTCTAAGGAATTCATATTTTTCTATAAAAATGACTTGTCTCTGTTGATCTTCAACTTGATTGTTTTGGGCAAGCAGAAGCTTAGTGTTCTAGCAAATGGACAATGATTCTATATGTTTTCAGCTATTGGGTGTTTAACAATCCATATTCGGGAGTGGTAGCACTTAGGTTAACCATTATACTTTCAACCCATCTGCGATTCTTGCCCCCATATCTCTAAAATCATGGCAATTTGTCGAATTTAGAGTCTACATGGTCAGCATGACCGTTTCCAATCTGATGGTGTATTAGAGACTGGAGAGTACGTAGCTCTTTTATTGTCCTTCATGACATAAAAAGATAGATTTAGGCCCCGAGAGTCTGACATTATGTTATGAATTGGCCAATTAATGGCTCCTGCTTATATTGTACATTATACTTGTAATTTTTTCTTCCCTATGAATGACTTCACTTCATTTGATAAAAAAAATCATAATACGACCATCCTTCGGCATGACGTCGCCTAATATTTTGAAGTCTTCGACTCATTACCACCCAATATGGTAAAGCACCTTCACCCTCGCTGATCTTTATTCAAGAGGCCCATTGCTCGTTCTGGACACACTTAGATCATTTAGGCCCATTGGTCGTTTTGAATGAGCTCCAGAGCCGCAGACAAACTGGCTAGGATTTGGCCCATGAGGCCCACAAAAATTATTTGTAGCCAACTAAGTGCAACCTTGTCGTCCAAGGTATCCAGCATTAGAAAGAAAACGACGTTCCACATTCGGTTTAGAGGACTCTCCAATCATTTGGAGACACGTCCAAACATACAATTAAGCTCCAGCTGTTTTGTCGTTTATCTCCCGGAGCATACAGGTTATTTCCCTCTCGTTGCGTTAACTCATTAAAATAGTGTGCCTATTGTTTTCACTTTAATTACAAGATTATACTTGATTGTGCCAGTGTTGACTGCTGACCAAGGCGTGTGGAATTGTGAATGGAGAATCAAAGGTCATAAGGTCAAACCAAATGAGAACAAGTCATGGACTCCCAATTCTACACCATTGCATCTTCAAACAAGGGTCATAAACCTATGAGAATTGAGTCTTCCCCCTTCTTCAAATTCAGATTCAAATGTCATCAGAAAAAAAAAATTAGATTCAAATTTAATCTATTGAGATCTTATTTGCAACTTTCAAAGTCGATTAGTTGCGAGAATCATCTTGGTCATAATCTTAATGTGTGAAATAACCTTGCAAAATTATAGTAATTGATTTTATGATTTTTTTTTATTATCGATGTTCAAATTAATTTCTTTTAATTTGAAAATTTTTGATCCAATCTCCCTTTTATTTCTACTTTCTTTTTAGTTTAAAAAAAAAATAGAGGTAGGGGTTGTGGGTTTCCAGATGTAATGAGCCCCTCTCTTTTGAGAATGCAGGTCGGCACTGGAAGCCCCAAATTGACTATTACAAATGAGTTAATATCGCTTAATTTTAAATTTAATTTTAAAGAAAAAATGTTCAAATTAATTTCTAAATTGCCCAGTATTATGTTGAACTAGCCCAATTGATCTGGTATTCTTAATGCAACGCTTTTTAGACAAACCTTTTCGGTTATTTCCCACTCCGATCCTAAACCGTAAACTTGCAACTTGCAGGAGAAGGAACTTGCAACTTGCAGGAGAAGGCGTAGGTTTGATAGTGGCATTTTCGTAGTTCCCTGACAAAAGAAGGGTAATTGCAAAGCGCGTGGATAACCATGCCCAGGGTGCCAGCGGTAGTTTCGAACCCACGTCATATAGCGGACCCTCGTCCGCACCAACAGCGTTTTTGGTGGCGGGCTTCGATGAAACATCCTATCACGTTAAAGAAAAAGAAATAAAGAAAGAAACGTGTTTTTTATGTCCTATACGCGCTACACGGTACGTGAGTGTCACCACCACCACTTGTCATGTAAAATCCCATTTTCGGTTGCTTAATTATTTCAGACCAAAAAAAAAAGTGTCTTAGTTATGGCACATTATAACGGATGGATAGGACAATGAAATGGAATAGTAATTTAGTCTTATTGATTATTGCATCAACATCTCAAAAGAGCCCGAAAATTTTATAACGCTTGAGAAAAGCTAAGTTGTAGCCGACTACTTAGTCTCCTTAGCTTATAATCATCAGAATATTAAAGTTTAATTATTTTGCTTACCTCTTTCAGTGTCTTCAGCGTTCCATCTATATCAGTTGGGAATGTGGTATTGTTAGTAGTTTTGTTTTTTATTTTTATTTCTGTCATAAAAAAAAAATTAAAGCTTGAGAAATTTTTATGCACTAGTGGTTTCATGTATCTTTTAAATTAAGGAAAGTTAAAACGATTCATGATTCATGATATGGAATTACAAACTCAAATTTACATCACTATCAAATAGAGAGAATTTTTTTAGATAAAGATTACATGATATCCTTAAAGACTTTCTAGGCCAAGAGACTTATCTACGTTGGGGAGTAAAGTGAAAATGCTTCAACCTCCCTGGCCAACAACAATGGGCTGAGATTTGAACTTCAATCAGCGTTGGGGAGATTCAAACCTGGGTATGACGGTTCCACACATATAAACTCTTACCAGCTCCACCACCTGTGGAGGTTAAAAAAATACCATCATTGATAGATGCCAAAAAACAGCGTACTGCATCTCCACAACTTGGATCATATTTCTAGCTCAGGCTCAAAGAGATCCAAACCCAAGCACAATTAAATACAACAAATCCCGAATACCCTAACCCAGTGAAAATCCCTAGAATCCTAGCAAACAATTAACGTCGTCATCACCAAGACCTACAACATCTTCCCATCTATTGTTGGCAACCACCGATGCCGTCACAATCCCCTGAGACTGGTCATTGAGAAAATCACTAACCAAGAAGGAAGAAAACTCATACCAGCTCGCGCCAACCCAAAGCCATAGGTGACCCATGCATCCCAATGAAGATTCATGGTTGCGCAAGGCAATCATGAAAGAGTAAAATCGAATGATTCTTGGTTCTCGACCTCAATATTCCAACGAATGACGAACTACAACTCAGCCCCTAACCACATCGGCACTGTGATACACCACGTTGGTATAATTAGGAGTTGCATGTCCTATGAGACAAGCGTAGAGAATAAGTAGCAAGAGACAAAAACCACAAAGGACTACTGCAAATAGATAAGCGGAAAACTTTACGAGGATGATGACTAGCGTTGCCTCCTTGATCGCCACCTCCATACGAAGATGGTTGAGATTTTTGGGAGATAGAGAGAATGAGTCATTAATTTTTTTTTTTTTCTCACCATTGCTCTGAAAGGAAAATGCTTGAGATCCCAAATTTTTATACAAAATTTGGATCCCAATGATGTGGCAACCACTGTGGTTGAACCACATGTCAGCGTTTGACCTTGAAAAGATATTAATGAGGTGGAGTTTGTCTTTTTTTATTTTATAATTTATATTACATTTACTCAGTTAGTCTAAATTATAAATTAAATTCTAATCCCTTCACCATTTCTGAGAATTGCCTCCATCCCCAGCAACATCACCTGCCATGAAAGAATTCAATTTCAACCATTCCTCGAGTAATCTGCTGACTTTGTTGCCCAACAATCTGCCGATGCTAATACAAATGGGTGGTGGTAAAATAAGCCTCTTTTTGTGATCATGATTTGTGAGTTGGCTTAGATGATGAAATTTGAGAGGAATAGGAGAAGCTGGGGCACCAAGACAACAAAATGCCATGGTTAGATTGTATGACGATGAATCAAAGTATGTATTTGAATGTTCAGTCTTAAAAGAGTGTGAAAGAGGGAAAGGGACGGAGTAGTAGTAGGGACTAATTTGAAATTGAAACTGTAATTTTGAGTCGAACCCAGTAATATATATATAGATAGATAGAGAGAGAGAGAGAGAGAGAGAGAGAGAGAGAGAGAGAGAGAGAGAGAGAGAGAGAGAGAGAGAGAGAGAGAGAGAGAGAGAGAGAGAATGAATTATACGAGAATGAATCATGTTCATATATCCTTGCTGGTGAATACGGTTTGGATAGAAAATAGTTAACAAAATATAAAAATCCACCTCGCTAAATTTCAAAACAAAAGCGGATGACATGGCATATACCACGTCATTTGGTATTGAAATTTTGTAATAATATTATTTGGGGTCCGTTGCAGCACCCTTGTTAAAAATATTGTATTGATAATTGAATGAAGAATGATAAATTAGAAAGGGTCAGGAACACGGGACACATATTTTTACACTCTTTATTATCCTTTAGATTTGAGTATATCCAATGGTTCATATTGCTTCGCTAAATGATTTTTCTATTTATATATATATAAAATCATATTATCTTTATTTATTTTTTTTGAAAGGAATATTATCTTTATGAAATATAAGAAAATTGAAAAAAAAATTATTAAAAAAAAATCGAGCCAGCCGTGCCTTCCTATGTGTTCCTCACCGGCGACAAAACATAGGCCCCCTCCCCCTCCCTTCTCTCATAATTCATGCAAGGTAAATAAGATGTTTGCTATTTGTCCATGGTGCGCCATTAGTAAACACCCAAAGGAGACCATAGATAATCTCCTTGTACGATCCAAAAATATTCATGAATGAACCAGATATCCCAGGTAGATCAAGGTGAAGAGAACTACTGAAGTGAGATAGCTTATTAAGAAACTGTCAAGCAGTAATGGACGATACGATCAACTACCATGTACAAGTAAAAGATCGATGGATCAATCTCAGATTGCACGAATATGAAAGTAAGTAATGGCAATAGGTTTTGTCGATGTCACGACTTGAAAACTTGTGTATGTTTCTAATTCTGCAATGATAATCTAATAAAAACTTCAAAATCCTCACATTAAGAATTTCTCATTACCACATCAATTGCGATACTGGAAAGCAATTTCATAAAAATACAACGTCTGGTTCATCCATTTACGGTGACCAGCCAATCCTTGGTCTAATGGTCTAGCTATTGGTGAGAGTGTATTATGTACAAAGAAGAGAGAGAAAGAAAAAGAAGAGAAAAAGAGTCGCGGAGGAACTGATTTATCATTGTTGGCCAAGAATATGGTGGCAGTGAATGATTCGGTTGCAAACGATGGTGGCGCTTGGTTGTTTCATAAGTCATCTGGGATTGTGTTTTATTTTTTTCTCAATACAATATCCATTTTTCAAATTTTTTATGTTTAATAAAGAAATGTATTTTATTGCTATACAATTGCCACATCATTTATTAAAGATATAAGAACCGTTGGATGCAGTTAAATCTAAAGTCTAATAAAGAATGTAAAAATATGTGTAAATTTATGTTTCCTTTGAACCGGACCCAATTAGAAATTAGAAATTTTTATGCAAAAGTCATGTACTCTTTGTACTTCTTTGAAGTAAATAAATATATAATAGTATAAAATGTTACAAAACAAGGTCTATATTGTATGGAGAGTTTTTAATGAGGACTACTAAAATGAAGACTTTCTTGTGAGACCCGCTTTTCGATTACATTTCCGCAAATCAAACATTAGATGTTTATATTTTTATGTGTGTATCATTTATGCAATTTTTTAACCAAATTGAAAATCGTTAAGACATTCACAATCGTTGTTTATCATCTATGAACATGAATGGTTTTAGTTTGATAGATTTGGTTCGTCCACTAATTTGGTATCTTAATGATTATTAATTTGAAAGAAAATTTTTAGAAGTGATCTACTCATGCATACATAAATATCAAACGGCTGATATGTGATAATGTAATCGAAAAGTAGATCTCCAAAACTTTTGATTAGAAAGTCCTTATAAGTTCTCATTTTAGTGATCTCAATAGAAACTCTCCCCTATATTGTACACTCTTTTAGAATTCTACCTCAACAGAGAAAAAAAAACTATGGATACAATAAATAGAAAAAATAAACAACTGAAGAACTATAATACACATTCAGTCAATCATTATTTTTCCGAGCGTTAATAACATAATTATTATACTTGAAAGGAACAAATTTTTTACCTTACCTAATCCCTCAATAAGTTGCAAGTTGTATCTTGACCTTTTAGGATTCAGTTGTATTAAAAGAGGTTAATTATATTTAGCCTTTATTTGTTTACTTTCTTTACTAACTAAGATCCAAACCCTAGGCGCCTGACGCCAAAACTCTAGCAATATGAGTTTTGCTTCTTGAGCACTCTTACCATGGCAACGATCGAAGCGAGTTTCGCATCGTCGTTGACCTCCTAGGCGATAATGTGGTGGATATCTCCAAGATGCCGGGAGCGGATACCAGGCGAGGCTCTCAAGCATACCTCCTAGCTCGACCCCTCACGCCAAAACCATGCATAACACCAAATCTGCAGTGCTATTTCAAGAGGATTTGGGTTTTCAACTCTGCTTTCAAGGTTCAAGAAAGAGCGCATAAGCGCTTTGTGGTATCTTTTGATCTACGCAAGGACATGAACAAGGTACTGCGAGGCGGTCCTTGGTATTTTCAGCTGGCACCAATCATCATCCATGAATATGATGGCTTCAAATCCCCCTTTGCAATTCAAATGGATGAATTGTTCTTTTGGGTGAAGCTGCTTAATATACCACCGGCCTTGGAGGTTAAAAACACAATCGTTAACGTGGCTTCAATTGCAGGACGATTTATGGAATGGGATGATAAACTGTTCAAAGCAACAGGGGACGTTAGGGTTCATGTGGCGCATCATGTAGCCAAACCTTTCTTCCTGACAAAAACCCTAAAGCGAGCACCTGGCGTTATTGAGGTAATCTCCTTCCTCTTTGAAAATCTACTTGGGCATTGTAAATAGTGTGGCCTCATCTTTCATGAGAATGGGAAATGCCAGTATGCAGGTAAAAGTGCTCAACCAAACCCTGATCCCAAGTTGAATAAAACAAAGTGGAGCTGCCTAGTTCTTTTGCAGGTTTCGAACATTGCAACTTTACTAGCGATGCTTTTAGGTTTCATGGTATTCAAATGCCTATCCTGCCTCCTGTGGCAAGTAATTTTTTTGGCTCTGGTTCATCATCCAAGCTGCGCAAGCCACTAGTTCTTTGTCATGCAAACCTGCAAGCATCTGAGGATGCTAATAAGCAACTTGCTTTGGTCCCCAGTTCAGAACTGTCTCCTTTTAAGCGTGGAAGACCTCGCTCTCCTTTTGTCTCTCCAAAGAAACCCTGGACCATGCTTGGAGAGCTTGTAGTTGGAGGCAGTGGTTCACATGCACCAACTAAAAAGGTTAAGAAGCCTGCAAACTCCTTCAAGCTTTCTGCTAATTCGTTGGGGCTAGTTGAAACACCGGGTGGCATGCTGGTACCTGCAGAAGTGATGATGCCCCGATGAGGTGCCCCCTGAAAACAACACTGTCAAAAAGGAAAAAGGGAGGCCTCTAGGGTCCAAAAACAAGAATCCTCCTAAGCTAAAGAAACAAGTCTCTGCAGAAGATGTGCTTTCCTATCTGCATTCGGGAAAGTCTGGTAGCCCTAGCTTGAAGGGCAAAGAAAAGATGTAAACTTTTATGGTTTATTGCCTCTTACTATGTTTGTTTTTCATAGTACATAGGCTCACTAGAATAAGTGAGCATGACTTGTTGAATGAATGATCTAGCCTATATATCACCGTGGTGTGTTAGCATCACAACTTCATGACTATCTTTACATGGTAGTGGAAGGATATGTAATGGTTATTTTGGCCTTATCGTATTAATGAAATCTCTATATTTATTTTGTAAAAAAAAAAAAGTATAAAAAAAATCCCAATCCTAATTCATTTAGAAAAAAAGAAAAGAAAGAGGAGTATTTGTTACGTTTGTAGGAAAACCGAAAACTTGAATCCCTAATAGTGTGTTTGGATGAGGGAAAAAATTATGAAATTTAATTGAAAGTGAGGATTTCATAATTTGGCTATTGGAATTCCCTCGTTTGGCATTATCAGATTAGAAATTTTAAATTTGTTTGTGAAAAAAACGAAAGAATTCATCATTTAAATTCCTCATTTCAATTTCCACAAAAATAAGTGTCATTTATTAATTTCTTTGCAGTATTCAATTTTCATTTCCAAAACAAGACTTTGTTTCTATTTAATTTTTTTCTTTGTTTTAAACTTTCTTAATTTATTACACATTTTAAATCCTAAATAAATACAACCAAATAATAGAAATTATAATTAATGAAATTTTAGATTGATAGAGTTAAAAATTCCGTCATTTATAAATTCCTACGGACTTCATAATTTTCTCATCCCAACACATCCTAAAGAACACGGACTCCACATCCGTGTCAGACACCGAACCTTAAGAGAGTGGGTTTGCATTTCCTCAACCGCCTTTAATCCCTTTAGACACGCCACAAACCTTCCCCTACTGGGTTTGGTTTACTTTTGACCTTTTCCTTCCCTATATAATACCCCTCACAATTATCATCTCAAACCACATCAAACCCTTCTCTTCTTCTTCTTCTTCTTCTTCTTCTCTCCTCCTCCTCCTCTCTCTCTGTAAACGGCTTCCGAAAAGCCAAATTCCTGTTGATTTTCCTCTTCTCTTCTCAACAGCTTGTCAGTTTTTCTGGATCTGGGCTTTGTTTGCTTCTCTGATCTAAAACATGGTTGTTGAAGTTCTCAGTCCACAAGATTGCCTCAAACACCCTTCAAGTGAAGGCCTCCTCTCGCTTCCGATGAAATACCACTCCCGAAACCCTAACCCTACCCCTAACCGGGCCGCCCGTCCCCAGTCCGACCGCCGCAAGCCGCAGCGCAAGCCGGCCCGGCCTAACACCACCACCTCCTCCCCGGTCCAGAAGGCTCCAGTTCCCCAAGCCCTCCTCACCGGCCAGGTCAAAATCCTCAAGCGCGGCGAAGAGCTCCCGAAGCCGGAGGAGCTCCCAAAGCCGGCGCCATCATCCAAAGAGAATCGCTCACCTCAGAAACAGAACCAGAAAGTTCCAGATCTCGGATCTACAGTTCGTTTGGGTCCGAACCCGAAGAAGGTTCCCCAGCAGACCCGACTCGCTGACCCGGTTAACCAGGCTCTCGGGTTCTACGCCGGGTCGTCATCCTGTATAGCCTCCCTGCCTCCGAGCTCGCTTCCACTTCCCTCTTTCTTCGCAAAGAAGAACGCCGTCGTTTCGAACACCGATGAAGCCGCCAGCGAGTTACTGAAGCTTCTTCGGCTTAATTTATCTTAGGCCGACCTGTCAGTCGGTTTGATTATACACTTGAGCATGTGCAGCAGTTGTTTCTGGGTTTATATATTAGCTAGCTAATGATCGGGTTTCTGATTCTCGACATTTCCCCTTATTTTTTCAAAGGGAAAGTCGGTGAGCTCACAATCCGACCTAACAGCAAACGCTTTTTCTTCTTTTCTGGGTTAGATGTGCAGCAGCAGTAGTGATAATGGTTCCAGTGGGTATTTTTTAGATTATGGGTGTTAAATTTTTCTGGGTAATAGGTTTGGGGTAAGTAAGTTGTTCTAGTTTTCTGGCTCTGGGTTGATAAATTTAGGTTTGGGTAATTGGGTTAAATGTTTGTCTTTGTTTATTTATTTCAATACATACATAGATTAGGCCTA
Source organism: Rosa x damascena (assembly GCA_001662545.1). Classification (NCBI taxonomy): domain Eukaryota; kingdom Viridiplantae; phylum Streptophyta; class Magnoliopsida; order Rosales; family Rosaceae; genus Rosa; species Rosa x damascena. The sequence continues at coordinate 16,432 of LYNE01004078.1, forward strand.
CACAGGTATAGGTGTTGAAAGAGCTTGTATCTTGTAGAGTTTATTGTATTGTATGTGCAAGTCTTTTATGTTATTGTCAGGTTATTAATAAAATCTTCGTTCTATTTTATACTCCTGTAGGCATATTTAAGTTTTGCCAGGCTAAGGTTGTGTGAAATCATTGAACTCTAATTTCTGGGTAATCCATGAACTTTATAGTTTCTGGTGGTTGGTTGATCAATGAACTTGATGAACCTGTTAAAATTGATGAACTTGGTACTAAAATTTTCATATTGGGTGTTTGATCATTACAGAGAGCTTGGTAAAGGAAAACTATAACTGCTTGAACCTTAACAAAGGACCTTATTGGCCTCGGACAAGAGGTGAGGCCCCTTACCTCTTTGGCCCCAGAACATTATTGTGTTCTATGGCAAAGGTGTGGTCTCCAACTAATGAGTGGAGCCAGAACTTCCTCCTATGGTCAAGTTGGGGATGATTGATCTCAGAACCCCAGTTTGATGACTCGGTCAAACAAGCCGGCCATGGTTTTGTACAGGAAACTTTGACTTCAAGACTGTGAAAGACTTCAAATTTTTATTAGGCTTTCCCAAATCCTGTTTGTTTTTCTTTCAACAGTTTAACCTCTAACTCAATGTGCCGGATGAGAATATCTGTTTGTCCTTTCAGGCCATCGACATCAAGCCAGGTTTGGTGCACCAGAAACCAGTATGACACCAGCAGTTTAGTGTGATTGGTTCAAAGAAATGGTTGGTCCAGCTTATGTTGGGATTGCAGTAGGGGACAAAATCAATCACCATCTTAATGTATAAACCGAATAAATCAACTTTTAATGGCGGAGAACATGACCATGAACAATTGATTTCTACGATTCTACCCAAGAGCAGCTCCTGCAAGGATCAGATGCATTCACAAACTGTTATACTAAGCTATGGGCTTGAACAGTCGGATCCTAGTAAAGCCTACAAGGGATTTGGACTACTTCTTCAAGCACCCAAGTTCTTAACTTCTCTACTCTTACTTTCCTGGACACCCCAGTGACCCGTACTACCAGGTAGCACTTTTGTTTTCCCCTTGCCATAAGATATCTCTAGGCATGCGCTATACGAAATAATTGGCTTTTCTAAATCGAATTCAAATTGAAAGTAAACAATGAAGCAAAGTCAAGATGGCAAGAGGAGCTATAGATAGTTTACTCGACCTCAAAATTTGACCAAGTTGCTCATACTATTTGAAACGGGAAAAACAAGCTACCCCAAAATTTGACCTAGATAGTAAAACACTCGCAGCAGTTAGCGAATTATTGATAATCTAACAAAGAGAACAATACATTTAAGTTAAAAAATGTTCGTTTGGAAATATCCGTTTAGTTTTTACAAACACATATAAATCGAGACTCAATGACAAAGTTCGTGGTTTAACCGTCGCTATATTTATTATTTACTCATTGTCAAATCAATATTATGAATTAATTAGAATCGAACAATCAAGATCTCCAAGACAACTGGGTTTCCCACACACAAGTATACTGGCAAGTGTTTCGTCAAAGGAACCATCAACAAAAACCGTAACCTCTGGACTTTCATGAACAGAGTGAGTGAATCCAAATAGTAACGGTCCACCTCTAAAATATCTCAACATTTTTATTTCCAAGGCCAAATTAATTTATGACGCCACGAAAATCCATATTAGTCTCAGTAACATGCTCCTCTTTATTAACCAAATCTCACTCCAGTTAAGGCATTAACCCTTACCCACCATTGAAACTTGAAAGTTACATAAAATTCTGCAACTTGGGGTTTGCCATAAATAACTTGTTACCAGAAAGACAGAATCTACTTTATTTCAGGCTCAGCTTCTTCTTTATAGTAACAGTAACGTAACAACAGTCCTTTCGTACTTTTTTCCCAAACATATGTATCTTTTCCGTCGACAACCTCCCGTAGCTAACGGCAAGCTTTTCCGTGACTACGTGCTAGTAAAAAAAAATCATCCAATAAATAATTACTTTTCAATTTTCATAGCGTAGTTTAGAAAAGCAGTGAATAATTTCTTTGCCTTAAAGAAATTTTGGAACTTCATGGGTAGAAAAGTTGCATGGTTGCCTAGAGGATGACATAGGACTATTTTGGTCCTTCCCATCAAGTTCTGAATCTTGAAGATGCAAAATTTTTGTGAATATGTGTCAAAACTGATCACATTTTCATACGCTAGTCTGCCAAAACATAAAATAAACTGAACTCTTATTCCTCCTTTTTAACACCAATTTAAACACAAATCAGGCCTAGTCTAGCAATCTTAACAGCAACCCTCATCAACAAATGTCAGAGTAGTGGTCACTCTCACTTTCTCTTACATTTCCTTCTCCCTCATTTTGTTATCTCTCTGACTCTCTCGCTCTCTTTTTTCCTCTGGTGTCAACTTAGCAGCTTCCAGCCCTCCACCACTTGCCTTCTTTTTTTTTCCTTTCGATTTTACACTGGCCTTTAATAGTGGTAGAGGTAGATTAAGGTCGGATTTAGCCTGAAAATTTATGATAATATTATATTATAAGACAAGAGGCACTTTGTCCTTACATACTTGCTTTTATTTGTGTTACTATAGCTATTTTCAGAGTTATACATTTAATTATCTGATCAGTCAAATACATATTTAGGTAAGCTTGCTATTTCAATCATAAAATAACATGAGAATTGACATTTGAAAATGGTATCAAATCAAATTATTTGTGACATGTATATTTTCCTTTTCACTCCCCTGAATTTTATCCAGTTATGAACCCTAGTAATTGTGGCATATGAAGCTCTGCCCTGCTTGTCATAAAACAAAAAAAAACTCTGTCTTGCTATTTAAGATGGGGCCTTAATTGCTGCACCATATATATTATGCTGCATCAACTCACTAGTGCAGAATTAGGTCCTGCATTTTTTTGGGTTCACCTACTGCATTATACTGCGCCATGAATTTCAGTTTCCTTCTCCAACTAGATTGTATCTCATTTATGATCGATATTCATATAAGGCTGCTTAACGTGAAAACGTGAAATTAATTTTGCATAACATATAAACGTTTGAAACTTCTTCATTAAGTCGCATTATGTCATTGAGAGTCAAAATGTAAATATATATTCCTTTCGAGAGTGAAATTATTTTTTATTGAATTATAATTAGGCTAAGTCATCTTTTTTTTGCGGTATAGAGAGGGATTGTTACCATATGACTAGCTAGTTTAAACGACAACCCACAATATTTTGTACATGTGTGATAAGTTCAACAATGCATTGCTCAAACTACCGGATACTTCTAAGAATGTCCTGACATGTTCACCTACTTTTAGCATGAGTATGTGGCGAAAAAGAAAAAGAAAAAAAAGAGAACTATTTCAATTGTTAGAATCCCATGTGTTTTAAGAGCTAGGAAATGTAAGTGCACTTCATCTTTGTAAGAGTGTATCATTCTTTTTCTAGCTAACAAAAATTAATAATAATAATAATTATATTAATATTATGGGAGAGTCTTTGCCTCTCTAGTGTATACTTTTTAAATGAAGATTTCATAAAAACTTTCAAATCAAACAGTTAGATGAGTGTTTGAATTTTAGCTAAATGATTATTTAATCAAGAATAATTTACCCAACAATTAATTTTTAAACTCTCGCTGAGCTATCATTAGAGAGCTCCATTCTAATCAATTGTTGAACGTATTTCTCTTTTATTGTGGAAAAAACATATACAAACATTATAAATATTTCATGGCCTTATAATCTAATATATATATATATATATGGATACTATTAATTCAAATCATCAAATGATAATTTTCATTTCAACGGTTTGGCACAAAATGTAGATTTTAAAAACTTTAACACGTTTACTAATACACATGATAATACACCATGTACAATGATACTAATTACTAAAGGCCCCTGGTACTAGTGCTCATAATTTAGCATTATTACATAAGAGTCTATATATATTCGAACTATATGTATTCGAATAATACAGATAATGTCTTCTTAAGATTATGAATTACACACATTTAGTCAAAATGTCAATTAATCATAGAATTTGACGTAATGAAATTATTAAATAGCTATGACCATTTATAGAATGGTGGAAGCAAAGAACTTAGAAGAATGGACAAACAAAGTTAGAAAAATGAACAAAAGAATTCGTGACCTAAAACATTCTTTATCTCTGTGTTATAAGCATTCGGAATCGGGTTAACAACTTGACAGACAAGAAAGATAAGGCCGAAAATGTTGAATGGGTCGTCACTTTTCCTCCCTTTGCCCGTGCTTCTAGTTAACGGGCCACGGTTCACGGGTCATGGGTCATGGAACACGGGTCGGGCATTCACAACCCACGAACGAACTTTGTCAGCGTCACACACGCCACCAGGGTGGGGCCCAGCCCAT
>LYNE01004079.1:10276-27596 GCA_001662545.1 Rosa x damascena
GGTCTTCAAGCTTTGGGCCGACGAGCTCGTCTCCCGCGGCTTCTTCCTCCACCGCACCACCGCCGACCTCAACCTCAACCACCTTGAGTCTTCGTCGTCGTCGGGTTCCCCAAGGAAGACCCGGCCAAGATTCGGATAGAGAAACATATCCGAGTTGTCCCAAAATCTGCCGGAAAGGTTTCGTCACAGTCATCGGCTTGCCGGGCGACGACTTCTGCAGTGAAGTCTTCACCGCCCTAGATCGGATTCTTGGGCTCCGACGCTCCAACGAGGAGGAGGAGGTGAGAGAGAGTGAGAGAGAGAGAGAGAGAGAGAGAGAGAGAGAGAGAGAGAGTTTGAGATAGAGTCCGGTAGGAGGAGAGAGAGAATTTTGTAGTTTAATAATTTGATTGGGGGTGAAAATGTCATTTGCGATTAAATTGGGTAAATGGGGTCAAAAAACTCTTAGTGGAGCAAGTGGACATTTTTTAGGTTAAAATTGGGTAAGTGGTCACGACCCCTACATTTTACATTGTCATTCCCCTGATAAACAACTGAATTCATAAACGAAACAAAAAATTTGGCAGAGGGCATGTGCAGCTTAGTTCCCATTGCACTTGAGCCTTGAAATTCTAAGTCAAGTCCTCCGCAAACGTTTCCTACTACCCTCCGACCAGCATTTGGCATGGACTATAGGACCCAACTGTGACTGATCCATCTCCGGCGCTGGCCCTTGAGGCGCATTCAAGTAAACAGCACCTTTATACATCCACTCATCTTTCTCATGACTATAAAACTCAACAAAAGCATCTGTGCATAAGGCACATTTGCTCTGATCCTCGTCTGCAGGAACAACCATATCTTCATCACTAGTCTTCCTTTTCTTTTCCTCTACACCACTGGTGTCAGCAGTGCACAAAACTACACCAGAAGGTAATGTCTCAACCTCAGCCTCTACATCAGTAACATGCCACATGCTTGTACTTGCATAAAAGTTACGAGAGGGCTTCTGCTTGCGGGTTTTGGACATCCGGTTCTTCTTGACATGCCAATCCATATGGTTGCTGTGCTGTTCTTCACACTTGAACCGGAGGCCACAGCTTTTACATTGCCTTGGCAGACCACCCTCATACAAGCCGATTACCACAGATTCGCAACGCAGCTTTAGATCAATGCCGAAAAACTCACATCCTACCACATCATCCTTCTCCTCTTTCAGTGCCGGGCTTTGTTTCTTCAATGAAATCACACCTTGTGCCAGGAGAGAATCAATCAAACCAGGAACTACTACTGGAACATCAGCAGCAGCATTTTGAACAGGAAATGTGCCTCGCTGTGGTACAAGAGGTACATAATTTAGTGAACTAGTACCCTCCAGTCCTCCTCTGCTTTGATTTTTCAATGAGATCACACCTTGCGCCATTAGAGACCCAAGAAAACCGGAGACTACTGGACCAGCACTGTTAACCGATGCACCCAAGTTAAAGAGATGAGAGATAGATGTGCATCTGCTCTTGAAGTGACCTCAGTTTCGTACATCTATAGATTTTCATCTCTTCAACTTAGGTGCATGCAGTCCTCCACCAGGGAAAAAACAAGCAAAATTAGTGCATCTAAAATCTTATATCTGAAACTTAAAAGGATTCAAGATTAGTTATAGATACTATAATATGATGAGTACATTGAGAACTCAAAGAATCTGAGAAAATTGTAGTGCTTTGGTTTATTTCATCAGCTAGCCTCAAAGCAGAAAAACACAGAAAGTACAGAGTACAGAAGTGGAAGGAGCTAGATGGAAGTTATTTTTGAATATAGAGCAAACATGAGTCAGAACTCAGAACCACATTATCATACAAGTACATAATTACGTACTGAATCAAATGGCACGCCAAGATATATATACACATTAAAGGGTCACGAAACAGGACGGTTCAACATGACACCTCCTGCATTAGCGTCCTTTGAAAACTTGATCTTGATTGTTTTAAGCATGGCTACAACCTCCTGCATGTTTATCCTCTCTTCTGGTGATTCGGCTGAACAGGCAACAGCTAATCTCAAAATGGATGATAAGCACTCCCTCTTGCTCACGAAGTCATGAGCCTCCTCGCTTTCAAGTAAACTAGCATCCACAACTTCAACTATCGCATCTGCAACTAGGAAATTTGCAACCCATTGATTTAGTCTCATTCCCCCAGCGAAGATCTCATCTGTTGGCTTCCTTCTTGTGAATGTTTCCATCACTAAAATACCAAAACTATACACATCACCTCTTCTGGTCACTATTCCTTGCATTCCATACTCTGCGTATATAAAATTTGATTTTAAAAAGAAATGAAAATAAAAATACACTTTCATAATCAAGGAACACATGCATTATTGAAAGATAAAGTACTAACAGAGTACTATACCTGGAGCCATATACCCAATTGTGGCCAAGGTCATGGTTTGAGTCATAGAATCTCCTCCACCCAAAAGTTTTGCAATACCAAAATCAGCAACATGTGCAACCATATCATCATCTAGTAAGATGTTGCTTGGCTTCAAATCACAATGGACAATAGGTACTTCATAACCATGATGAAGGTACTCCAATGCCGATGCAACATCTATCATTATATCCAACCTCTGCACCAAGTCCAAAGAAGAATTCTGAGAATGCAACCACTTCTCAAGGCTCCCATTAGGCATGTAATTTAGTACAATACATTTGAAATCCACTTGACTGCAACAACTGATGACTTTGACAAGATTTCGGTGACGAACATTACTTAGCATTTCACATTCAACCTCAAAACTTGAAAATGCACCTTCTAACTCCAACTTGAAAACCTTTATCGCGACGTCTATCCCATCTGACAATGTTCCTTTATATACTGAGCCAAAACCCCCAATACCAAGTAAGTTGCTCTCGTTGAATCCATCTGTCGCACTTAAGAGCTCTAGGTATGAAACTCTTCTCCATAAAACTTGAAGCGTCAAGATAGTATGTGCTGCAGCATTCGCATTCTTTTTTCTGCGGAACATCAATATCCAAAATATGGTGGTCACTAGAAGCATTGCTAACAAGATCCCCGGAATAACATATTTCAAGATAAACATACTAGTTTTTCTTCTGCATGGTGAAACTTGAAATTGGGATGCACCACAGAGTCCTTGGTTTACAACAAATGATTCAGCAGAGAAGTTTTTGAAAGGACCGCCTGTTGGAATTTCTCCTTGGAGTTTGTTGAAAGACAAATTCAGATACTTGAGATATGAGAGTGCTTCTAGAGACTTTGGAATCAGTCCAGTGAAACTATTATGAGATAAATCCAATCGTTCTAAGCTTACGCAAGTAGCAAATGAACTAGGAATAGGGCCTTCTAGATTATTATATGCTAAGGAGAGATTGACCAAATTTGATAAACTTCCAACGCTGCTTGGTATACTACCAGATAATTGGTTGTATGATACATTTATGTATGTAGCAACTTTCAAATTACCAACACCACCTAATAAAGGTCCAGTTAGAGAATTGAATGACAAGTCTAGTTGCAAGATATCTGTAAGTCCCCACAAGGTAGATGGTATGGTGGAATTCAACAAATTAGAACCTAAGGATAGATGTCTAAGAGATGCTGTTAGATTACCCAAGCAAGAAGGTATAGAACCAGAGAGTTGATTCCTATCCAAATACAAAATACTTAAGTCTTCTAGTTGACAAAGTTCATCTGGAATGTATCCTTGCAATGTGTTATAATTCATATCCAAAGCTTGAAGATTATGTAGTCTTCCCATTGAGCTTGGAATTGGCCCGCTCAATTGATTCTCATAGAGGGATAACGATATCAAGCTACTCAAATTGCCTATATCACTGGGGATGTCACCTCTGAAGCTGCAATTTCCTAAATAAAGATATTGAAGTGATGCAGAGAAATTGCTGAAGGGAATTGAAAGCTTATTGGCATCAAATGGATTGCTTTCAAAGGCTAAAATCCTTAAATTTCTATGATTTGCCAGACAAGAAAAAATATTAACTTTTGGAGTAGAGGTATCAATGGTCAAATTATTGAAGGCCAATCTGAGCCATTCAAGGTTTGTCAAGAGGCACAAAGTGCTTGGAATAAATCCAGAAAAAGAGTTACCTCCCAAGTCTAGAATCCGTAGCTTAGAAGCATTGGAGATGGATTTGGGGATTACTCCATTGAGGTGATTCTCTGCTGCTCCAAACACTTCTAGGTTTGGAAGAGTAAGGCCTATGTCTGCTGGGAGGCTACTTGAAAGCTGATTGAGGTCAAGATATAATACTGTTATTGTGGACATATTGAAGATTGAGGATGGTATATGGCCGTTTAGATTATTTTGACCGAGCGACAATTCCTCTAAGTTTGGGAGATAACCAATCTCATATGGTATAGGACCTGCAACAGTTACATCAACACCCTGGCATTATTACATATACTAGAAAAACCACGTGAGAAAATTTTTATTTTTTATTTTATTTTTATTTCTTGCTTTTCTTTTTTTGAACATGGAAAGTGAGGACAGAGATAAAATTGAGAGAAAAAAAAAAGGGGGAGAAGAGAAAATAAATAGTTATAAAATTCAATTAGGAAATTAGTAACGTTGCTTTATAAATTTTGTCATGATTACTACAGTACACAAATGTAAAACAAGTACAAATGTGTCTAAATCATTATAGCTAGGGACAATATGTACAATATGATTATCAAAATATGAAATAATCATCATCTTTTGAATTGATTTGCTTAACCAGTTTATAAGTGATTAAATATATGCAATTGATATTATGAATACCTGTCAAGTTGTTAAGCTCCAAGGCTAATCGAAGAAGTTGTTTACATTGCCCAAATATGGAAGGAAGTGGACCGTTAAACTGATTGGCACCCAAATTCAACCCTTGAATATTTGAAAGATTTTGACAAATATTGTCAGGAATTCTACCATTGAAATTGTTATCATAGAAAGTTACAATAGTCAAGGATGACATGTTGAAGATAGTCATAGGGATAGGCCCTTTTAAGGCATTGTATTGCACAAACAATTTTTCCAGATGATTCAAAGTGCCGATCTCATTTGGAATTTCTGAAAAATCAACACACATTCCAACTTATATAAGATATATGATACACTTCGTGCTATTCGATCAACAAGAATAAAAAAAATTCAAATATGGGACATGCACGATAACTAATTATCCATTAAAATCAACAAAATTGATGGAAGTCATACCTTCAAAATTATTACTATCAAGGTAGATCTTCTTCAACATTGTTAGGTTTCCGATTTCTCTGGGAATTCTACCTGTTAATAACTATTAATCAGATTTTGATCTCCGTACCTTAACAAGCTAGGGTGTCAAGCATATTTAATTGAGAAAACTTATGATCATTACAGCACATTGGTTACTTGGGAATAAATCATTATCTATAAGAAGAAAATAAAATGATTATTGAATATATGAAGTTGACATTACGAATACTTATCAAATAGTTCAAGCTAAGATCAGTCGTTTTTATCTGGTTAAGTGACCAATATTGATAGGTATACTATATAATAAAAAAGAGTTGTTTACGTTGCCACCATTTAGATGGAAGTGGACCATCAAGCTAGTTGTAAGAAAAATCCAACTTTTGAATACTAGGAAGATGTTGACATGCATTTATTGTCCAGAACTTCTAGTCAAGTTGCTTTCATATAGATTCAAAATAATCAAAGAAGACATGTTGAAGACAACCACATGAATAGACCATTTTAAGGCAATGAAGTTCATTGACGTACAATGTCTCTAGTTGATCTAGAGCACCAATCTCATTTGGTATTTCTTAAAAATTAAACAATTATACATTATATAGTTGATCGTCTGCATATGTACAGTGATTATCTCTTTAACTAATTCAACAAAACCAATTTGTGACATACCTATGAAATTTTTACCAAAAAGATATATCTCTTACAATTGTTAGGTTTTCAATTTCTCTTACTATGCAATAATTATTAATTAGAAATAAGGGTATCTTATACCTTAACATGCTAGGTATGGTGTTAATAGATTAGGGTTTTAGATAATTTTTTGGTATGTACATTAGTTTGTACGTACCTGAGAGTTGGTTATCACTCAGATCTATTTCTTGCAGAGCAGATAAGTTGAAGATTGTAGCTGGTATGGAACCTGAAAATTGATTACCTAACAAATTGAATACTTGAAGTTTGAATAAGGACCCAAACCATGACGGAATGACTCCCATGAACTTGTTGTTTCCCAAGCCAATAAACTTCAACCGACGCAAGCGAGCCAATTCCTGAGGCAATATACCATGGAAACTGTTATTGCTGAAGTCCATATTAACAAGAAATGATAAGTTTCCTAGCTCCGAAGGAATGGTGCCTGTGAGACCAAAGTAAGAGAGGTTCAAGTCTGCGACTCGATGATGGCGTGCACCACAAGTGACCCCAACCCAATTGCAAATAGGAGTAGTGGTTGACCAGTTGGTGAAGATCATGTTTTGAGGGTCACTGGTGATACGAGCTTTGAGAGCAAGAAGAGCAGACCGATCTGTGGTGATGTTAAGCTTGGTTTGTGCTGCCATAGTTAAGCAGCTAGCCGCCATACAACATATTAAGTATTCAAGAAAGAACCAAGTAACTCTCTCCATTGTTTGAATAATGGATATGCAAAGTGTGTGGGATTGTTCACTGAGGAGAGTTGTAAGAGGAACTAGCTGGAGATAGTTCAATATATATGCACACGCTACTAATTCAGAGATGTTATAGGTCTCCGCTTAATTTTCAATCACATATGCAAACTCACAGCACGACCAAAGACTTGACTAGTACACAGACAAATACGATTGACAAGGAAATATGTGGATCAAAATGTTAATGGATGGATTAATCAATCCATGAGAAGATTGACAAGGAAATGTGTGGATCAAATTGTTAAAGGATGGAATCTTCAATCCAAGAGAAGGTCCATAGTAGCTAAACTTCATTTTTGGAGAGAGTGGTGGAAATGCATGAAAGACAAGCTCAAATACTTGAACAACAAATGGACCCATCAAAGTAGACTTGAGATCTCTCCTTTGTCCATCAATCGCAGAGAAGACTCTCCTTAATTAGATGGCCATGTTTTCAAGATTTTAACCCTCCATTTAACAAAATAAAATAAGATAAAAGGGTGATTCTAATTGGACCTCCAAATTTGATATTTGGACCTCACCTATTTATAAACATCCAATTCACTTTTTTGAATACTTAAAACGCTAAGTACACCTCCTTAATTTTACCAAAACACCATCGAATAATTAAATTTGTATCCTAAACCATTTTTTTTTTTTTTTAATCTTTATCAATTTTTTTTTTTTTATCGATAATGAAATGATTCATTAAGCCACTGGGGCGAGAAAGAAAAGAAATTACAACTGAAGCAAAGAAGCTGCAGACAAAGCAAAGAAAAGAACCCAGAAGACAGGCTATAGAAGAAAGATAAGACAAGACTCAATTAGTACTACAATGGGGCCCTGGGAGACCATCATTCTTTAACACAGCTAGAAGGGAGGTTAGAGGCCTATTAGCCCAGTCCTGGGAGCACAACCTCAGCTTTGCTAACTTTGCCGCTGCATCCGCAACACAGTTAATTTCGCGAGGGATCCAAAACCACTTGATCCCGTCAAAAAGAGTCTTCAAATGTGTCACCTTGTTAAGCATTGGGACAATTCTCCAATTTGGGGTGAAATCCGGGTTGTCCATAGCACAAATAACTTCTTTACTATCACTTTCAAGAATGATATTTCTACACTTCATGAACTCAGCCAGCTGGAGGCCCTTTACAATAGCATCAGCTTCCACTTCTACTACAGAATGGTGATTTCCATGTAAACTCGCTCTAGCAAGTGAGTGGCCGCTATGATTCCTGATAATAATTCCCATTCCACTATTACCATTCACCTCATCCCACGCACCATCCACATTAATCATGACAAAGGGTGGGGGAGGGGGCAAAACTATCTTGAATCTTTCTAATTGTCAACATGGGATTCGGGGTCTGACGGCGCATCATTACATCACATCTGTGTTTCCAGATTTCCCATAAGTGGAAAAAAAAACATTCTGGAGCAAGAGACCATGATCACTTGATAACTTCCGATCGATTTCAAGCAACCAGGCCTCAAGAGTAGTAATCCTCTGTTTATCCGGAGTGTATCCAATTGAGCTACCAAACCAAACTGCATTGGTCCAGGGACAAAGTAGCAAGCAGTGTTCGGTCGTCTCAGGGAACTCCCCGCAAATAGAGTACATAGGAGCAGGGATGATCTTCCTTCTGAAGACATTCCAATTTGTGGAAAGGGCTTGTGAAACTACTCTCCAAAGGAAGTTGGAGATTTTTGGGATGCAATTGGAATTCCAAATGAGCTTCCAAATTCTTCCATTCACCTGAGAAGAAGAAGAGGGCTTGCAATTTGTCTCCAACTTAACAGAAGAAAACAACCTGTTGTATCCACTTTTTACTGAGTAAGAGCCATTTTTTGTATGGGGCCAGATCAAAGAATCCTCATCATTGCTATTCCCAATTGGGATAGCCTTTATAGCTCTTATATCAGAAGTCTCCAAAAATGGTTCCAAGTGCTGAATGTTCCAGATTCTATTATCGTCAATGATTTCCGAAACCAGGAGGGGAGTAAATCTATTAGAGGTGAGAATTGGCTTGATCAGACCACCATTACCATTAGGAACCCATCTATCCTTCCAAACATCAATCCTTCTACTGTTTCCCACTTGCCAGAAAGCATTAGCAGTGATTGTATCTCTACCGACTAGTAAGCTATTCCAAATCTAGGAGGCTCTGGAACCTCTCTTTGCATTCAGAAAGGTTGAGTTATCAAAGTATCGAGCTTTCAAGACTCTACACCACAAGGAATTTGGATTCTTGACCAATCTCTAACACTGTTTTTCCAAGAGGGCTAAGTTATTGACATGGAGATCTTTAAAACCAAGGCCCCCCTCCGATTTGCTGCTACAGAGGCTATTCCATGCTTTCCAATGAATTTTCCTTTTGGAATCATTTGTCCCCTACCAGAAATTGGCAATGTCCGAGTTGATCGCCTTGCAGAGAGTAATAGGGAGAAGAAAGACGGACATAGGGTAGGCTGGGACAGCCATTGCCACAACCTTAATCAAGATTTCCCTTCCTGCTTGTGAGAGGACATTAGCCTTCCATCCATCTAATTTCTATGAAATTATTTCTCGGATGTAGGCCAAGGCTTTTTTCTTTGAATTGCCCCAGAAAGTTGGTAGCCCAAGACAGATGCCAGGTTCATCATAGATTGGGATTTCTAAGTCCGTTGCAATTTCAGCTTTGGACTCCGCAGGGGTGTTAGCCGAGAAAAACAAGGATGACTTGCCGAAGTTGACTGTTTGATCGGAAACAGCACAGTAGTTGTCAAGGATGGAGCTTAGAACACGACAGTTTGCACTTGTTGCTTTCAAGAAAAACAAAGAATCATTTACAAAGAGTGGGAGAGGCCAGGGCAATTTTGACTAAGCTTCAGACCTTGTAGATGGCTTGTAGAGATGGCAGCAGAGACATTTCTTGAAAGAACCTCTCCAATTAGGAGAAAAAGATAAGGGGACAGAGGGTCCCCCTGTCTTAGGCCTCTTGTAGGATTAAAGGTTTTGCCTTGCTTTCCATTCAGCATAAGAGAAAAAGAGACAGAGGTAACCACATAATTAACCTCACCCATCTTTGGTCAAAACCAAAATTTTGAAGCACAGCCTCTAAGAAGTCCCACTTAACACGGTCGTAGGCTTTATTCATGTCCAGTTTCAAAGAAAGCTCGTGGTCGGATTTTGAGCTCTTGAGCTTTAAGTAGTGGTATGCCTCATGAGCAAGAATGAGGTTATCTTGGATTTGCCTCTTGAGCTTTATCAATTTAACCACGAAGAATTTTGTGAAAAAGTTGCCTACATTTTTCGAGTACTTATGGTGGCGGAATTTGAAAGTGATTCTTAGAGGAGCTGAAAATGTAGACAGTGTTAAAGATCTTTTTGCTAAATCCATATATAGTTTTGTTGTGTTTGTTTTGCAATATGAATGGTTCTAGAAAAAAACTTTGGTTCTCAAATAATATTAATATATATATATATATATATATATATACAGTCTTCCTGTCCTAAGGACCTCCTTAGATTTTAAAATCTAAATATTTCCTTGAATAGACTCACTTTTCGATCGGATATCTACATCTCAACCGTTCACTTTTTAAGTCCTAATGTATGGATCACTTCTGCAAATTTTCAGCCAAATTGATGATCGTTAAGATATCAAACTAGATTAAATCAATAAACAAACCAAATCTGTCCAACCTGAATAGTTTGTGTTCATAATTGTAAATCACAGTTTTGAATGCCTTAACGATCATCAATTTGGCTGAAAATTTGCAGAGATGATCTACTCATATATACTTAAAAACTGAACAGTTGAGATGTGAATATGCGATCGAAGTGAGTATATATATAAAGATCGATTAATCTTACTAAAAGGAGTTGATTTTGGATCATAATTAGTAATAACTACATCTAAATATTTACATGAATTTAGTTTAAGAAAATTTCAAATCAGACTGTTTTGAATTTGCTTTTGTATTAAATGATGGGGCAGTGCATAGAAATTGATTATTTTTACTCAATTGTTTTAGGTTAACTATAAAATTATATAGGTAATATGAGGAAATTCCTTAATTGTGTTTTCTTTTTTTCTTTTTGTCCATATTTGTCTTTTTCTATGAGCTGCCAAGATAAAAAAATGCTCCTTTTTGGTTAAAAATATTACCTTGTAAAAGTAAATGGGAATTGGACTACTCATTTCATTTCATAGTCCCTTTATAATTAATAATAACTACATCTAAATATTTACATGAATTTAGTTTAAGGAAATTTCAAATCAGACTATTTTGAATTTGTTTTTGTATTAAATGATGGGGCAATGTATAGAAATTAATTATTTTTACTCAATTGGTTTAGGTTAACTATAAAATTATATAGGTAATATGAGGAAATTCCTTAATTGTGTTTTCTTTTTTTCTCTTTGTCCGTATTTGTCTTTTTCTATGAGCTGCCATGATTAAAAAATGCTCCTTTTTGGTTAAAAGTACTACCTTGTAAAAGTAAATGAGAATTGGTCTACTCATTTCATTTCATAGTCCCTTTATATATATGGATAGAATTACAACGGAAATATCAATTACAATAATGACAGTAAATGCTGATTGAGCTGTAATTGCAATTCCTTGATTCCCTCTTAGTCAGTTACTTTGACGAAGACACATAATATGTTTTTCCTTTAACACTCCCCCCTGTGCTAAGTCAAAGACAAAATGGTGCATGAATTGTTGCCTCACTAAAAACCTTGCCAAGTAACAATAAAAACCATGTGGGACAAAAAATACAGCTTGGTCAGAAACTAGTGCTTTGAGGGAAGGTCCTCATACTGCTTTTCTTCAAAAAGTCTCTCATTTCATTGTAGAAGGAGATTCAAAGCTTCTCATTGATAGCATATTGGGTAGAACATCTACCCTAGCGAATCCCCATCTTGGTTAGAGATATAAAGCGATTGGCTTCTTAACTCCATTATATAATTGTCAGACATATCTTTAGAGAAGCTAATTTTGTAGCTGACCAACTGACATCTTTAGCTTATGAACATTAGAATCCTAAGGTCTGGTTGTCTTGCTTACCCATTTCGGTGTCCCCAGCATTCCATTTGGATCAGCTAGAATGTGGTGTTGTTTGTGGTGATAGGAGTAAAAGGTGATACACACCAACACTTACGAAACGTCAAAACACGTGTACCCCAAATGTAGGAGTAAAAGGTAATACACACCAAGCTATCTCTTACCAAACTGGCTGGAGATAGTATACACACGTTTACACTACTAATTAAGGGAGGTTAGCTATCTACCTTTAGTTCTTTACTCACGTTCAAAGACATGACTAGGTATAGATATTATGACTGAAAAAGAAATGTGTGGATCAAATTGTTAGTGGACGGAATTGCCAATCCAAAGAAGATAATGCATAGTAGCTAGACTTCATTTTTGGAGAGAGTGATGGAAATGCGTAAAAAACAAGCTCAAAGACTTGGACAACAAATGGACCCATTAAAGTAGGCTTGAGTGCTCTCCCATTCAAGTAGACTTGAATGCTCTCCTCTGTCAATCAGTGGCAGAGAAGACTCTCCTTAGATGGCCTCTTGAGACCAATTTGTAATGATTTAGTTTGTTTGTGTTTTTTTTTAGCTCTCCATGTAACAAAAATAAAGAGGCTCCCCTCCTTGGTTAAAAGTACTATGTTGGATTAAGAATTGGGCAAAATGCTCATATAATACCTCAACTATCATGAAATATACTTTTTCGTTCCTACAAATTTTTAGGGAGTTTGGTCGTACATTTACTATCCTTCCATTGCATATCCTTCTTCCATTAGATAAGCGAGGAGTATGCGAGTCTGATTAGAGATGCAGCAATTGAATGAAGAGATATTAGACTTGTTTTACCGTGCTTGAAATTATCTATGACAAATTCTAAAGTCTACATGGATTCAAAACCTATCTATAATGTTGTATGCAATTCTGATTTTCATTTTAACGTATGACGAACAAAACTAAGTTGAATCTATAGTCTGGCTTTCTTATGGAAATTGAGATTGCAACCATTAGATCATCAAGCTTAAGCTTTTATGGCAGGACCAAGAATGTTATCAAACTAGTACACAACATGGGCTTGAAGACATATACAATTAGTATGAAAAATAAAAGACAGCAGCAACATCAAATTCCAGCATCTTCTAACTCTTCACCGTTCTAACAACAATAAGTAGCAATCGACAATGATCAACCACAGAAATTCCAAGATGTGCATATTCCTCAAGAATCTCGCACATAATATTCAGACATCTTGTTATATGTGTAGTGATTCCTCCCCATTGATGGGTTGCTGCAAGATTGCACGTAGAGAATTAAAAGCTAATTAGAAGTGCATCATCTTATTTGAGGGAACATGAAACCTAGTCAATTTAAGCAAATGAAAGGAATTCATCCAAGTTAAAACAATAAATCATGGCGCACATTTTGTTAAGCAGTACTTTGAAAACCATTGCCAAAATAAGCAGTGTGTTACCATTAGAACTGAGACTGTTGGTGATTTGGAAATAATATCATTGGGGAACCTTTTCTCTCTCTCTCTCTGTTTTTTTTTTGGATGAAGAAATTCATTAAGGGACAAGCCGAAAGAGCCCATGAACAAGGCCCAAAGTACGAACTGATGAACCAGGAAACAGGAAACAGGAAACAGGAAACAGAAAGAAAACGACAGACAAAAGCTAAACATAGAAACCCAGCAGCTTTGATGAAGCTGACGGCGGGCAAGGGAGGCCATCAGTCTTCAGAACACGAAGCAAGGATGGTGGTGGCGTGTTTTCCCATCTGTGAAGACCCACCTTCCTTTTGGCAAGCAAGGCCGCTGAATGAGCGACAGTGTTCTCTTCTCGTGGGGAACCTTCTCTCGTAGTAAAGGACATTTGTAGACTGGAGCTTTGAACTTCAGGCCATTTGAAGATTTGAACTTCAGGAAGAGAGGGCAGTCTTTCAAGAGAGACAACTCTCACGGGCCAACCGGTCTCGCATTAACAGAATGGGTTTGATGTTGTTGTAGCTAGTTCTTCTTGAGTGGTTGATTTTGCTGTTTGTGTAGGTTGCGGCATCGCGGTCCTGATTGGAGCCGGTTGCATTTGCCATGGAGATTTTTACCTTGCTCATCAGCGATTGGCTATTGTGGACCCTGCCCCAGGAGATCAGCCGCTCTACAACGAGGACAAGACCGCTCTTTCACCTCTGCATTCTCAAACTTCAAATCCGATGAAGATTAGTTTTGTATTCTATTGGGCAAAAGATGATATTTACAGTTTGCTTAGCTAGAATTGGGAGATGATGCCAAATTGGCTTAGCTATCATTACCAAATTAATAGAATGGGATATCTGAATTAGCTTGAGTTTCTGAGCCGTGGATTCTGAGCTCTGTAATGCTGTATAATTAGTTTGATTCATGGTTATTGGTCTATGGAAAATTAAAGCATTACATGTGCTAGTGGCAGCTGGTTTTAGATTGAGTTAGCAAGTATAAATTTGTAACTGTTGATTCACGTTGATGCTAATAAACTTCTCTTTCTGAGGCTTTTACTAAGCCGAGCAGAGTTCAGAGTTTAAAATAGGTTTACAATATTGGGTTGGCTTATATACTTAACTTACTACTGTTGATCATTAGATATGTTGAAGCTTTAATTATCTCGCACATTTAAGCTGTTTTATATTTTCTTTGCAGGATCAATTTGGTTTACTTCAAAAATGAAAGCTATAAGTGATGATAGTGAAAGATTCATATCTTTTCCTCCTGGGCATTTATACTCTAGCAAACAAGGTAAGTTCTGCTGAGCTCTAGTTACTAATAACGATTTGGTTCATGAATCAACTAACAGCCTTTTAGTCTACAAAAGTTTTAATATAAATCTTCTAAGATCAGCATACTTCTTATTATGATGTTTTTGCCCATTTGACAGCGATATAGAAGCAGGGGAATAAATGCTTCTATTATTTCACTTGAAGAAACAAAAACATTTTAGCAAACTTTTTTATACATTTTATACTTGGGGGTTTGGACATACTTTAGAAGAAAATATATGAGCTTCATTTGATATCACTAGAAAGACTCTGTGTTAGAGAGATTAATGCAGTGGCTACAATCTAGCATCACTGTTGATTAGTTGTATATTTGTTTTAAATGCATATCAGTTTCTGCATAACAGTCTCTGATTTGGTGTAATCACCATTTACTCTGTGTAACAGCAGCAATTAGGCTGCTATATAACTGTACACTTGTAATGAGAATGATAAGGAAAATCATATTCAACTTGGTATGGGAACGGGTTACCTACTCTTAACGGTCAAAGCAAACCCTTTCATTCCGAATTAAACATTCCGAATTAAAGAATTCGGAATGAATCAAAGGTCTTCATCTGTATGATTGTCTGAGGGCCAACAAATCGACATCAGCTTGGGGTGTTGAGGCTCATGTACCGTTTCTTGACAAAGAATTTATCAAGACTACTATGGACATTGATCCAGAATGGAAAATGGTATAGCAATCATTAAACTTTGTTTTTTCCTCCAATTTTATACACGGTTCATGTATTGTAGTGATTTGAAGCCTACTGACATTTGGCATAGTGGTTGCTCATTATAAACTGTTGGGATAGGAATATCTTGTTACAATTCTGTGAAATGATCTAGCACATGTGGACATTTTTGCTATTATCAAGGGATATAGATATACAACTATTTTCTCCCCGTTCCTTCACGGAAGTTATTTTTCTTGTCCTTCATGACATGTTCATGTGTGTTATGAATTCTGCCATTTATGAATCCATTTAATGCTGAGTTGTAGGTGTCAGACATATCCTGATATGCCTAATCTAAAGGATGGTCTATGGTATGCTTAGTCTTATTAGATTATACCTTCAATGCTGCAATGACATTATTGGGATTGCCTTGTTTGCCAAATTTAATAACAATTGAAAGTTATTATAATATTCATTCATCTGAATACTTGCATTTGTAACTGCAGATCAGGCCTGATCTTGGAAGAATTGAGAAGTGGGTCTTACGCAAAGCATTTGATGATGATCAGACTAAGGTTGCTACTTTTTACTTTTGCCCAACCATTATGCTAATCTAGTTATACAGGGTTATCGTTTTGCATATTGTTTTATTTTTTCTTGGAAGATTTTCACCTTCTTGGATACTTGTGCCAATATATTCATGCAAGAATTAATATGTTTTCAACTTTTCCACTCTCTTTTTGGGTTATGGCACATCTTGTACAGGCAGAAGGAGCAGTTTAGTGATGGTGTCGCTTACAGCTGGATTGATGGGTGGAAAGATCATGTAAACAACAAGTATGCTGCATTTTTTGCTTGCATTTTCATTTTGGACAGAAATTTTCTCTTTCCAACTAGGTCTTATATAATGTTGTCATGCCCCAACCAACCGCGATTTTAGTTGAACTGTGTGGACCAGATTAAGAGTTTTGCAACATAACATCTCAAAGTTAGCGTGATAAAATTAACCATTTTATGAAAATATTTCATGTTCACTATTTCAAGTTAGAGGTGCACTTTTGAAAAAAAACTCAAAAAGTAGACACTATAGATGCTTTCTTCTTCCTTAGCTGCATAGAATAATAATTCTTCATTTTTTTTCTCTAACTGGACAGGTAACAGATTCGATGCTGATGAACGCAAGCTTTGTCTACCGTGGAAACACTCCGACTACAAAAGAAGGGTACTACTATAGGACTATCTTTGAGAAATATTTTCCAAAGGTGAGCCACCATCTTTCCTCCCATCTCTTACAATGTCAGTTGACTGAATTGCATCATTGTTTGTTTACCTGAGTATGTTCAATTTGCTATTTATGGACAGAATGCTGCGAGATCGACAGTTCCTGGTGGTCCAAGTGTGGCATGCAGCACAGCAAAAGCTGTGGAGTGGGATGCGGGATGGTCCAAGAACCCTGATCCATCTGGTCGTGCTGCACTTGGTGTACAGTCAGCTGCGTATGAGGAATGCCAAGATGTGAAGACTGGAAGTCTTGTGAGTGACTCTCCACAGAAACTTGTAAAAGTGGTTGCAGAGAAAGTGGCTGCTGTAATTTGAGTGGGATGAAAAAGGTACTGAATGTTACTGATGCTTTTCTTCTGTCGAAATTACGTTGACTATGTTCTTTTGGATTAATGAAAAAATGTCAGATGAGATTGATATTTATTCTGATTCTGTGGCAGATGAGACCAGAAGGCCTTGTACGGAATCCGTCACGACTGTTAGTAGTTTATATAACTAGGAAGGCCTTGCTATTGTCTCTTAGATGAGACCAGACTAGTTGATGCTTATATTTTCTATCTGTAATTTTCTTTGACCACGACAAGATTATGTTTTCGGTTCGACATGTATGCAATTTAGATAGGTTTCTATGTGTATTTTGTTTCTTAAATCCTTCATCTAGAGAATGCAGTTCTGATTTTCCATTTTTTTCTTAGATTACCATTCTTAATGTCGGATAATAGAAATTCAATGGTAAAACTTAAGCAGAATCCTGATTCAGTTTCTTTGTTGTCTGTACTGGATTACATGTTATGGAGAGAGACTAAAAGAAAAGAGTACAAAATTTTTGGAGAAATGGACGTCAATTTTATTGAATATCAATTACAATGAGACAGAAGCAAAGACTACAAAT
>LYNE01004080.1:0-14022 GCA_001662545.1 Rosa x damascena
CGCTCCGAAAACTACCATCCCCAAGCAACCTTGCAATTCGGATCGGACCCCTATACCAACTGGAGTTCTTCAGCCCCTGCGGTCGAACGTCTTCCCGACCTCTACCATCACCTACTGCCACCAGCAGGCCTTCCAGGTCCCTATCGCACCCACTTCTCCATCCCCGGGAAAGAGATGAACCAGATCCAGGATCCCACAGACGGATTTTCACCCACAAACTCGATTTGGAGAAGCACCTCCTCCGGCGAGAATTCCGAGCAGACTCCCCACGAGCACCGCCATATAGTTTAGAGCGATAGTCCAACAAGAAACGGATGCCACAACCCAATGGTTGAGCATAGGATACAGACGACCTCAAGGAGGATGACAAACAGGCGTCACGAGGGGAAACATCGGAGGCCACAGATCTGGACGAGCAAAACCCTAGAACTAGGGTTTGCCGCCGCCAGTAGAGAGAGAAGAGAAGAGCTCTCATCCCAAGTTTACTGTGTGTATAGTTATTGTTCATTCCTGTACGTGCAATATTCAAATTTGATTATTCAAGAACAGTTTTCGTGTATATAATGGGTAGACTTAGATACATGAATGCTTTAATGAGTATGAAGTGAATTGGAAAATGAAAATAGATAAGGAAAATAATAAAAACTACAATATAATATTATTGAATTAGAAAGTCTAGAGAAAATGAATATAATATTTTTTTTGGTATAATTATTGTCCTTAATTGTCATTTTATTGTTGATTATATATGTCATTTAATAATTTATAATAGAGTGAGGTCAAGTGAGCAAATTTAGAGGTTCCAATAAAAACACTCAGGAAAGAATAATGCTATTAGACCAGATGATATTGGACCAAACAATTATTATCTTATATTTATGAAATAAAAAATATTTTATGATCAAACAAAAATATATTCAATATTCCTAGTAGTAGTAGATTTCCCAAAATACTAAAGAATAACTCATTAAATCATAATACAACAAGTGAAGAACGAGTTGAGACCCTAGCTTTCGGATTTCGTACAAAACGATGGTGCTTGATTGTTTGAATCCTATGCCAGTTTAGGCCAGGCGAGCCTGATTCTCTAGGTGTCACTCTCGGTGTCGGGTGGTGGTGATCGGAGGCCGGGTTATGATAGGGTGCCCCCAACAAATTTGGTTGCCCAAAGTAAAATATGATTGGGGGCCTAATGGAGGTTTGGGACCTAAATGGGTGAAGGCTTGTTGGAATTGGGCTCTTGTTGGAATTGGGCTCTCTTATGGGCCAAACTGATGAGCTCTAATCTGCTAGGGTTTCGTATTTAGGATCCTGGAGGTTTTGATCCAGCAAAATATGTTTACTATGACATTAGTGGTATTATTGAATCGTCTAGAATAGTATTGAAGGAGGATTCAAGTTATTCTGTAAGGGCGGAGCATGAAACGTTAAATGAGTGAATCTATCTCTATGTACAATCATAGGTACTACCACATATTCTTGTTCTGTTTGTAGATGGCAGCGGAAGAGTATGTAATGGTCATTTTGGCCTTAGGCTAATTTCTAGTAAATTTGTTAACACTCCACGATTGTCATCGGGGTGTGTTATGATATGCTTGTAACCAAGCTCTATTGAGTTTCTATCTATAAAGTTATTTCCTTTGATTCAAAAAAAAAAAAAAAAACTTGTCTTAAATTTGTTTTCTATTGAACTTAAATTTAAATATACAGTACATAAAAGATTCTTATTTGAAATTAATGATTTCATTGTGCATTTATGTCCTCTTTTTTTTTTTTTTTTTTTTTTTTTTTTTTTTTTTTTTTTTTTTTTTTTTTTTTTTTTTCTATATGCAATAGGTATATACATACGAGAAGTTGATCATGTTAACATTCATGATGTATCTATACACGTTGCCGAATCAAAAGATGATCATAGCAATAAAAGGGATTTCATTTCCTCAGGTACGTTGTACATAAGATCATAATACATATTGATGAGAGATCGATCTGCACCATAATTTTCTCTGCAGCATCAAGATCTCTTACCTTGTTCTACCATCCATCCCTTCAATATCGTAAACAAACATATCTATGATATTTGTTTGTTTTATTTGGGTTTGATAAATTAAAATTGGTTTATGCAAGTAGTTCATTAATGAAGTAAATCAAATTTAATATTTTCCATATTCTATCTTAAATTTTATGTTGTTATGGCACACGTACACAAACACACTCATTTATAGTTATAATTAACATATTATATGTTGTTATGGCACACACGAACACACTCATTCATAATTATAATAAACATGTTACTTTTAAGAGCTTGCTCCAACATGTGAATTTGCAATGGAATGCAGTTAGGAGTTTATATAGAAGATTTGCTAAAAGCCTCTATATATTTTGCGGTATGCTACATCCACACTCCTTATTTTAATTTGTAATCTATTTTCTAAATTTAAATTTTTTAAGAAAATAACAAAGTTTAAATTTGTTTTCAATGTTGACCTAGGAATCCGTTTTATATATGAAATGAAATCGACGCATAAATGGATCTTTCAATTTCTACATTGCATGGGTGAAGCGACGAGAATTGATAATCTCACACCGGATCAACTTGACATGGTGCAAAAATCAATCTTCAAAGCTATAGAACAAGGGCATTATGAGTTCGTTACTCAACTGTATAAAGAAAATCCAGAACTAATCTTGAAAACTCAAGATGAAAAGGGGAAGAGAATATTTCATTTTGCCATTGAAAATCGTCAAAAAGAGGTTTACAGTCTTATATATGGGCTTGAAGAAGAAAAGCGAAATGACATTGTAAATGCTTTTTGTTACTTTGGCAGTTTACTACATTGTGCCGCGAATTTATCCTCACTTCCACAATTTGATCATATTCAAGATGCAAGTTTGCAAATGCAAAGAGAACTACTATGGTTTAAGGTAAGATCGAATCTCTCATTATACACCCATATGCACATATTTACATTTACTTTTCGAATTTACATTTTTATCAAAGAAATTCCAACAATTATTTTGTAAGAAAAACAAAAAATAACCGTGTGTCTATCAGCGTGATGGTGACGTAAATGTGCAACCAACTCAAGTGTAGGAAAACTAATTTACTCTATGGGGTATATTTTTGAGTGGAAAACAACATACTTGCATAATAATAAAGAAAACAATAGGAGATAAAACTTATATAGGGATAAAACATTTATAGTTGGATGAAATACAACTGAAAATTAACATCTACAATAATTTAGAAATAATTCATATGAATAAACAATCCTATATAAACCAATCAAATGACCTACTCAAGAAATTAATAATCCCTCCACCTAAAAGAATTTCTTTTACTATTTTGAAAGAATTTTTTGACTATCATGAAAGACCACATGCTAATTGAATGAACGATAATGTTCACATAGTCAATAGTGACCAAAAAAATTATGCTAAACCATCTTTGGATATAAATCCAATAATGGAAATATTTATTCTTTAGTTGAGAAGTTTTGTTTTGCACCATTTCATCTACGTCTAATAGTGAATTAGTGATTGAGCATAATTTTCTTAGTCTTACTATCCAAGTGAACACCAGTAACTGTGGAATTGGATCCTTTGTCAAATAGAAGTTGTGAGAAATTATAAATCCAAAGCCGGAAGATGCAAAGAGGTCCAAAACTATATCAAATCTGAAATTGGATCAAGACCCGACCCAGTTCCATGAAGCATCTCCAAAAGCCGCTCGAAACCTAATTCTGATTTAGAATTGAACTGAATGCCAGAGTTGAAATTGAGTTTGACAAAAGGTGTACTACACCTGTGCAACTCCACCCCCCAGCAACTGCCCAACATCCAATCAAAACCAAAATCCATCAATAAGCAAAATTGATAAAAAAAAAAATGGACAAAATACTGTTTACTCCCTATACTTATAGGGTATCGACGTTTCAGTCCCTGACGTTTCAATTTCACCTAGATAGTCCCTAAACTCTCTAATTTCACACAAAATGTCTCTGCCGTCAATTTTCCGTTCAAAATTCCGTTTTCTTGCTGACGTGACACTTTTTTAACACTGAAATGACTATTATATCCTCACCTTCTTCTTTTTTATTATTTTTTTATTTGTTCTCTCTTTTTTTGTTTTTTCTTTTCACCTCTTCTTCTACTTCAGTTCTCTTTCCTCATTCTCTCTCTCTCTCCCCTCTCCTTCTGCCTCCAAAGAAGAAGCAGCCGCAGCAGCAGTCCAAGAGGCGGAGCTGCAAACCCCAACCATTCAGGCTTTAGAAATAAGATCAAAACCACACAAACCACAGCAATAGTATTGTCGTGCTTTCATCAACTATTGCGTACAGAGATTCTCCAATTTTGAAATCAAACATAACCAACAATCAAAATCATGCTATAAGGTTTATCACTTGGATAAACAAACTAATCAAAGAACTTCAAAATCGCTACTGCCAACAATGAACCCTTATTAACCTTAAAAACCCCAAAACCTCAATTCTTGCAAACCCAACTGAAAGTGAAAACTAAGAGTACCAGTATGTATAGCTCGATGAGGCGATGGAGTATGATGTCCTATTCGTCGCCGTTCATGACCGGAGCCGCCGGAAAAGCAAGGAAACTTGCCGTAAAAACCCAAAAGCTTCCCCCATTCGATTCTATCATTTGGATCATCATCTGAACAAATAAACACCATGGGTAGATCGGAGAGGTCGAGAGGAAGACTCTGATATAGGTGTGGCACCGCGATTTGGCCGGAACCGGAAAACCCGCCGGAGAACCCAGAAACTTTTCGGGCTTCCTCCTGCCGCAGTCGCCGGTATTTCGGAGCAGAGACTACCGGGATACGCATCGTTCCGCCGAGACGAGTCGACCAGACCAGTCCCGCGTCCATCCATGGCCGGAAGACGACGAAATTGTCGGATCGCCCGTCGTTGCAGAACGTTCTCTCTTTCCTTTTAACCTCTTCTTCTTCCCCTCTCTCTCGTCTCCGTCCTCATCTTCATTGCAAACCCAAGCAAGTGTTGGCCATCCCAGCATCCATCCATCCATCATCCCCGTCATGCCGGCAAGCACTACCACCCCTCTATCTAACTCGGGTTTATCGGAATGTCAGATAGAGAAGGCTAGTTTTTTTAATTGGGCCTGACGAGGCTGGTTGGGGTTTGCAGCTCCGCCTCTTAGGCTGTTGCTGCGGCTGCTTCTTCTTTGGAGGCAGAAGGAGAGGGGAGAGAATGAGGGAAGAGAACTGAAGAAGAAGAGGTGAAAAGAAAAAACAAAAAAAGAGAGAACAAACAAATAAATAATAATAAAAAAAAGGTGAGGGTATAATAGTCATTTCAGTATGAAAAAAGTGCCACGTTAGCAAGAAAACGGAATTTTGGACAAAAAATTGACGTCAGGGACCTTTTGTGTGAAATTAGAGAGTTTAGGGACTATCTAGATGAAATTGAAACGTCAGGGAATGAAACATCGATACTCTATAAGTATAGGGAGTAAACAGTATTTTGTCCTTATCCCTTCCAAACACATATCCATCTATCGCTACCCGAAGAACTTGCCTGTAGGACGATGATAACCACAACATCTGAAAATACCTAACCGAGAAATAACTGTAACTAGCAAACTGAAAGCACCCATGACCCAACCAAGATTGAACACTCCAGCAATATATAGACCATAAGGTGTCTCCCAACCAAATTCTAAACGAATAACTAGTAGAAAAACAATGGTCAATGAAAAAGCCATCATAAAGCAGAGAGAGAACATTATGCATGGTGTAAGATGCTTACAAGAGCACCAGTCCCTGGAGGTGCGCCGTCAAGAACTTTGTCGCACCAAATCTGCAGAGGGAGAGAGAATAATTTCGGGGGTTTTAAGAATAAAATTAGGAAGCTTAAATAGTTTAAACATTTTATAAACACTTTTTCTTTAATACAAAAAAGCAATTTTCTCTAGTACCTATGTCTAGGAAAGATTGACATCAATTCGACCACCAATGCTTACTCATCTCAGAGAGAATAAACGATCCCTATTTCCATGAGCAGCAGTATCTGATGCCCCACATCAGCATAACAAGGCCCCACCCTCTTCACCAAACCAAGCCTACCAAGTCTGGCCACCATCTCAAGCTACACTAGCCATTCCAGGCTCCCACCCAAACATCTATGTTAATTTGAGCTTGTTGCCTAATGTCTAGCCAATAACAGGGCCTAAGAGATGCACCACCAACGACATACAAAACCTAAAGAATCACCTCAATCACAAAGAAGTACTCCACCACAGTTGAAGCATTGATGGTCATCACCAAACCACCATTGTTGAAGAAGTAAGGCTCAAAGTTGATGACTGGTCTTAGGAGAACAGCACCTGACAAGCAACAATAATGCATGTGGCCAATTTATAGAGATCCTCATGGGAGCCACCTCTAGAACCAACTGATGAGCGAGTCGTAGGTTAAACTCACTTCGCAAACCAAAAACGTTCTGGCAGTTACATATATCATGAGCTACTGAGGCCCAAACTCTAACGAGGATGATATCCTGTTTCTCCAAGCTAGTAATAGTTGAGCAAGCCCAAGTGTGATGAGACAACCTTGCAACCAATATCAAGATGAATCATTCATCCTCTTCCACATTGTGTCCCAAAGTAGTCGGACCATGTAAAAAGTTTTGTTAAGAAAAATAGAAATAACATTTAGCAGTGGCTGATATTATTTTGTTTACTTTATTAATACGTGCAGAAGAAATTAATTTTTTTTTTCAACATAATATATACATTCAGCTTAGCTTAAATATATGAATGTTCAAGGATTTGTGGTCTGATAAAACTATTTACCATTTCTATTGACAGCCATGTTTAAGTCTTTATTCAATTTAATGTAGGAGGTGGAAAGTGTTGTACCTCTTGAATTGCATGATGCTCGAAATGAGTCAGACGGTTTGACAGCACATGAACTATTTACCAAGAATCATAAGAAATTGATAGAGGATGCAGAAAATTCGACAAAAGGAACAACAACTTCTTGTACAGTTGTAGGTACTCTTATTGTTACAATGATGTTTGCTGCAGCTTTCACAATTCCTGGTGGAAATAATGGCAACACAAGCCTTCCCTTGCTACTAGATAGAAGGTTGTTCAAGGTTTTTATAGTGTCAGATACTATATCACTTGTTTCTTCCACAACTTCAGTGATTACATTCTTGGGAATACTCACCTCACGTTATGCGGAAGATGATTTCCTCAAATCTTTACCTACAAAGATGATGATTGGCCTGTTCACACTTTTTATCTCTATTGCCACCATGATGATTGCATTTTCTTGTGCGCTTGTCATTATGCTTGACGGAGAATCATGGATTGTTATACCAAGTATTTTGTTTGCTAGTGTTCCAGCCATATCATTTGTATGGCTATTGTTTCCTCTCCTGGCCAAAATTTTCATGTCTACTTATGGACCTGGAATATTTGACAAAAGGAATAAAGTAAAATCCTGATTTAATAATTTCATGCTATCTTTGATATGGGTCTTATTTATTTTTTCTGTTTTTTTTCTTTCAACATTGTATTTTCTTAGATTTCATGTAGTATATATGTTATGTAAAATTCTAACAGTAGACATTTTTTTGTTTTTTTGTTTTTTTATAATGGGCAGAGGCCCAAGCCTAGATGGGTGCCTCATTGCTGCACCTGAATATGTAATAGTAGTGATCTTAGTGATTGGGAAATTGATCATGTAATTAGTTTTACTTGAGTTTATCATTGATTTACTAATTCCTCCTTTATAGGGTATTGCATATTCTATTCTACTAATTTCTCAGTTTTCTGAACTACTTCAGTCTCAATTTTGCCCCTTAAAATTTGAAAAGAGAAGAACCAACTTCTCCTTTGAATTAGCACTGTCATTGAGGTAGCTTAGATCTCCACCTTGTGATGGTTTTCTTTGGTTCTAGTTGGTTTGATTGCACTTCCAGTCTGCCATGGAGGTGGATCAAATCTCGTGTGGTTTTGTTTTTTTTTTGTTTTTTTTTGTTTGTTTGTTATGGTTGTTTCATTTTCGGGAGAGGATCCTCTCTTGAGCTAGTTTTCTAGCTGAGTTTCCTAACCTTTACATCTTATTCCGCCACGTGTCCAAAAACACATCTAACAGCTCCTACATATTCATGACCATACCTTATCCTCTCTCTCTCTCTCTCTCTCTCTCTCTCTCTCTCATTTGCTGTGGCCTGAAGCCTCATCAAACTCCATGTTGTTGCATCTGCACCGGCTTTGAATTCCATTCACAGCCACTTGGAGAATCAAATAAAAAACAAAGTAGATAACCCAGGTCCCGAAAGAAAAATCTCAAAAGATTCAATTTTCATCTTCTATTTCTTAGAGATTCAGGTTGATATTTAATTGAAAATACAACCTTAATTTGGTCTGGGTACTTGGGTAAGAAGAGAAAAGATGAATGCCAAGGGCGAAATCTGAGATTCAATTTTCATTTAGAATTGATTTTGCTGAGGTTTGAACTGAAGGATTATAGTTTTGCCTAAGTTTTGATTTGATTTTGATGAGGACTTGAGGTTCAATCTCAAATTTTGCCTAGAAATTGGTTTCTTTACTCAGAAACAGAAACAAATCAAATTAGAACGAGATTTGGGTAAGACCCAGGCACCGGTTTTAACCAAGCTTGAGATTTTGCTGAGATTCAATCTCAGTTACCCAAGTTCCTGAGAAATGAAGGTGTACATACATGACATCTGCCGGCCATAATCAGAACTTATACCAGACCATATCACTTTGTCAGATTGATCTTGGTGGTGTGACCCCTCTAAATACAGCAAGACAACCTTCACTGACAAACCAGCTCCAGGCCGAAATATGCTTCAATGTGTCGACACGCGCCACCCAAAGTCACCTCTGCAGAAAGGACCAAAACTCATCAAACTGAGCATACCAGTTCCACATTGAAAATAAGAGTAAGGCAACTCACTATTTCACCTATAAAAGGTCAACTTCTCTCTCTTCATTCATTACGCATTTAATAGCTATAAATCGCTACTTTGTCAATACAAATACATTGTCTAACTTTGGCATCGGAGGAGCGAAGACTGTCAACCTCGGTCTCCCTTCTTGACGCCGTAGTATTTCTCTTGACAGATAGCGGGACTTCACAAACTCACTATATATCGGAAGATTGGACCCTTGTCCTAATTACCAGAAACCGACACCAAGTGGCGGTGTTCTGAGCATTAACATTGGTGCCGTTTGTGGGCAGCTTTGAACTAAGAGTCATTCCCCATAACCTTCCATGGCTAGCAGTAACAGTAATGACGTTGAAGATCAGGCAGACCAATCCATCAACCCTCAGCCCACAAACCCTGCCAATCCAACAATCGCAGTCAACCGCGAATTGTTCATTACACTAATCAACACTGACGGTCAAACCCTCAACACCCTTTAGGTGCCCTCGACACAATCTGCCATGGAGAACCAAACCGGCACCAGCCGCCAAGCACAAGGCCGAGATCTCGCCACCATGTTGGAGTCAGCTTTGGTTGATTTGCACAACGCAAAAACAGAGTGAGAAAAAGAGCGAAAGGAGAAGGCGGAAACTCAAAGTCAAGTGGCGAAGCTATAGTCAAAATTCAACGAGCTAAAGAAGGCACTAGGAACAAATGCACACCCAGCCCAAAGCAAACACTAGCAAAGCGAATGACTCAGTCCAAACACAAGGACAAGTGCAGCACTGACACCAGTAATCCCAATGGGTGTCGCTTTGAATCCACCTGAACTGGCGGGATTAGGGCCAGCACTACCGGCACAATTGGTACAGGAGCAGGTAGCGGACTCACAACCTCAATATGATAACTCATTCAGCGCGGGCCAGCAGAGGGGAATAGGAAACATGCTAGCCCCCTGACAACAAATGTTGGTACTAAATCAACCTCTGCCCAGGCCTACTGTTGATGCCACCACCCTGATCCTAGAAAAAATGCGAGAATTAGAAGAAAGATTATTTAAAGCTGAAATAGGGACCCTACCGCCAACTCAGAATCCACTCTTTGCGGCACAACCTGGCCCATTTACCACCAGAATTTTGCAAACATTTAGGCCCACCTATGCAAAAAATCCTAAAATCGCCCAATTTGGCAGATTAACAAATCCATTTGTACACATGGACACGTTCAAAAAGGTAACCAACAACAAAGGGTTCGATGACGCAACTCTTTGTCACCTATTCAGTGAAACGTTGGATGGCGATGCAATGAGTTAGTTTTTTGAATGTCCACCAGGCTCCATGGACTCATTCTCAGCTCTGTCAAATGCATTTATGTCACGATTCATCCTCATAACGGACGGATATCACAACTCAAGCCAACTATTCAGCATCACCCAAGGTACTGATGAGTCGCTAAAGTCATTTGTCACAAGATGGAGGACCGCCACATCAAGATGCCAGGATCTTGACAAGACAATGGCGCTGGCAACCTTTAAGCAGGGACTCCTAAAGACATGTTTTTTGTACCACCTTAACTGCAATTGCCCAAATGCCACATATGACCACGTCATGAATGAAGCAGTCTTACATGCCCAAGCCGAATACAGCACTTATGGCGCCATTCCACGACCACCACAAACTCCACTCAAAACACCCCAGTTTCCACATTCTAACAAGCAAACACCACCACCACCCCAAACATCACCACACCACCAAATGACAAAAAAAGGGAATGGCAGAAGGCAACTACCAAGACAAGCAGCAAAGGGATTAACATTACCACAACAAGAGCAACAGATCTTTTCACAATGATCGTCGCAACAACCATGACAAATTTTTGCTGCAAGACGACTTGTGCAAAGAGCGACACATTACAACATCCAAAATGGCAAGCTCTACCGCCAAGGGTTCACACATCCCAACTTAAAGTGTCTGACGCCAAAAGAAAGAAAACAAGTCTTGGCAAAGATACATACTGGAGAGTGCGACAACCACTCAGGTGCCAGATCACTTACCAACCGCACCATACGCCAGGAATATTTTTGGCCGTCATTGGGGGATGACGCCAAAGAAATATCAGGATCATGTCTCAAGTGCCAACAATATGCAGATCTCCCACATGCACCAACAGAGCAGCTATCCATCATTATCGCACCATGGATCCACTCCACATGGGGGCTAGACATTATCGGAAAACTACCAACCACCAAGGGTCAGTTCAAGTACATAATCGTGGCCATCGATTACGACAGCAAGTGGATCGAGGCTGAATCGTTAACGGCCATCACAATCGCTAAGGTCCAACACTTCCTCTGGAAAAATATCTACTGCCGTTATGGAGTTCCCGACACAATCATCACTGATAACGGAACACAGTTCAATAATGAAGAACTCATCAGCCTCACCGCCAACCTAGGCACCAAGATGTGGTTCGCCTCTGTGGCACACCCCCAAACCAATGGCCAGGTTGAGGCCACCAACAAAATCATCAAGAAGCTGCTTAAGAAGAAGCTGGAGGACAAGAAAGGTTTGTGGGCTGAAAAGCTCCCGGAAGTTCTGTGGGCCATCCGGACAATGCCAACATCCGCCAACAGCGAGATTCCTTTTTGCATGATGTTCGGCATAGAAGCAGTCCTCCCCATCGAAGTAACCCAACCAACAGTTATGATTGACGAGTACGACGCCACAATAAACGTTGCCGGCCTCAACCTTGACACATACTTGCTAGAACAAAAGCGAGACAAAGCACACCTACATAACTTGCAAAACAAGCAGCGAGTGTCGCGTTTTTACAACAATTGTGTGAAATAAATCTTCAACCGGGGGATTGGGTAATTAAGGAAGTCATACCGCCACCAAAAGCACTCCACCCAACCTGGGAGGGACCTTACCAAAAGTAGAAGTAATGAGCCCCGACACATTCTACTTGAAAAACAAAGAAGGCGTCACATCCACCCATCCGTGGAACACTCAACATCTCCGCTACTAGTACAAGTAGAGCGACAACATGCCCACAAGCATCTTCACTTAGCTAATTTTTTGCAAAGCTTAGCTAAGAAAAGCTACTCTACGGGTACACGTTTTTTGTAAAGAACTAGCTCCATCCAGTCGTCAATGAAACGAGAAATTATTCAAACCATTGTCCCACACATGCACAAAAAAAATATATATATATATCAAGTATGGCCAATAACACAGGCAAAGGCGATACATGTGCACTTAGCGGGCCAATCTTAATTCCTTTCATGTTTCATTGACATACCAAAAAAAAGAGACCATGCATATTCCGCCACAATCCCAAAAAAAAAACATTTAGCTGATAAACATTCATCATAGCACAGAAAAGGAAAAGAAGCGTCACATTTAAAACAAAAAGTTGGGACTCCCCAACCAAAGTTGTTCATATTTTTACAACAGCGTGTCTACATCGCCACAATACATTGATATGTGACATTGCTTGTGTTTGTGTTTTCTGTTTGCATTTTTTTTTTTGGTATTGCTTGAAGTTACAGAAAACATAAAACTTAACATTTTAAAAACTTTACAGATGGAAAATTCACAAAGCTTTATTTTGTTTTTGCTCTTTAGGAATCCCTACTGTGACCTTCAACACCATTCAGCTCCTAACTGGCTATAACTACAAGAAGTGGAGAAACCAAGTAGATTTTTACCTAGCCATGAACCAGAACATGGATCTTTGCATAACTGAGGATGAACCTGAAAAGCTTACAAGTGAAAGTACAGATGAAGAGAAGAAATATTTTAAGGAGTGGCATAAGGCTAATAAGATGGCAAAGAATGTTATTAGGACTACCATGTCAGACACAGTTAGAGGCAGTATAGAAGAACCTAATCTAGCCATGGATTTTTTATATGCCATTCATGATATGTACCGGGAAAGTGATAAGGCTGAGACAGCTAGGCTGGCAAAGGAATTTAACGACCTTAAGTACACTGGAACAGGAAAAGTGAGAGAGCATATCATGAAGCTTATTGAGATTAATGCTCAGCTAAAGGACCTCAACATGGGGGTCACTGATGATTATGTAGTGCACTCTGCACTGCATTCCTTGCCTAATAGTTTTAGTTAACTAAGAATCAGCTACAATGCTCAGAAGGAAAAATGGAGCCTCAAGGAGCTGATTGCCATTTGTGTAGATGAGGAGGACAGAATTAGGAAGGAAAGAGAGCCGAGTACCTCAGTGAACCTTGTTGAGAAGCCTAAGAAGAAATATCAGAACCAGTCCAAGCTCAAGCCTACCAAAACCATTTTCAAAGGATCTACCTCAGGAGCAGCTAAAGCCAACAAACCATTTAGGTTCAAGTGCTATTTCTGTAAGAAAGTAGGGCACATGAAGAAAGACTGCACAGGCTTTAAGAATTGGTTGATCAAAAAGGGTAATTTTTCTAACTCACTGTTTTCTTTAGAAATTAATTTAGTTAATGTTGAACCAAAAACTTGGTGGATTGATTCAGGAAGCCCCTTACATATTACTAATTCTCTGCAGGGATTCATAAGGAAGAGAGTCCCAAGAAGTAATGAAGTGAACCTGTGTGTAGGCAATGACATGAGAGTGGCAGTCAAAGCTATTGGAACCTTAAAATTAGATCTTGGTTTAGTAAAGTGTTGTTAGTTTTGGATAATGTTTATTATGTACCTTCCATGAGAAGGAATTTAATTTCAGTTTCTCTTTTGGTTAAATCTGGATGTAGACTTCTTATTGACAATAATGGAATTATTATTTCTAAAGATTCAGTTCAAATCGGTTCTGGTGTTATATTGAATGATTACCTACAGTTAAATTGTTCTCACAGTCAACAAGAAATTTCTCTTGTTGAAAATAATAGGATTAATTTCAGTTTACCCCCCTGAGGTTTGGGGTCAACATCATGTTAGTCCCTCCAGTTTCAATTTAATCAGTATCACCCTCATACTTTTCAATTTCATCACTCGTGTCCATTCCGTCCAAATCAGACGTTATATCTGACGTTGGGGGCCCACTATAAGGGCTAAAATTGTCATTTCAAGACAAAAAAAATCAGAA
>LYNE01004081.1:18075-36221 GCA_001662545.1 Rosa x damascena
GAGAGAGAGAGAGAGAGACATGTCGGGGAAGAGGAGAGAGAGAGAAAATGAGAGTTACCCGGTCCAACAGTAAAAAATTCAAATATATACTACTTACCATGAACAGTAACTTTTTTTTTTGCTTATAACTTTCGCATACGAACTCCGATTTTTATGTACCACATATGCACACGCTCGGTTTAACGTCCTCTAAAACTTTCATGAAGAACATTTTCTCAAATTTTGATCCGAACAAAAAATCAACTTTTAGGGCTACTAAAAGTATCGAAACAAAGTAAAAAGTGAAAGTAGTTGTTGTTTACTGTCTAAATGACTAGTAAACGGGTAAATTGAGATACGAGACGTTACAACCATCTATAAAAAACAAGAATTCAAAGGATTATTAAACTCTACCATGGTTCGATCAACTAAGATGAGTGCTAAAATTAAGTGTGAAAAATCCAAAATGTACCTGTATTTGGTGACCAAGACATGCATGGAGAGAGGTGGCTAAGGACGCTCTACTTTGATATCCTGCACATTGTCTCGTCGTTCCTCCACCAAAGCATCAAGTTCTTTGATATAACACCCGACTCCGAGGAATTATTCTGTGATCTCGGACTATCACGTGGGACTGTCATATGGTGAAGACCAATAATATTACTCGAATTTGGTGAAGACCATGCATAGGATGAAAAAATAAAAAAAGAAATAAATTAATAGATCCAGTAACATCAACCCGGACCACTATGTGTACCATGGTCCGAGACCATGTTATAATTCTAAGAGAGAAACAAGCACGGCATGATGTCCTCTTACTGAGGGTTTAGACATCAGGGTGGGAATAGTTGGGCAAAAAATTAGGTGTAACAAGCTGCACACTACTAGTAAAACTCTCCATTACACACAGATGAGATTCACATAGATAGTCACACAAAGTGAACTATGTATGAGAACCACTCAAATACACACATATGTTTGTGTGAAAACTATATTCACATAGCGTTCTATGCATGTGAAATATATTCTAGGGCTAAAATCTGTTTAGTCCTTGTACTTTGCCTCCAAAATTATTTCAGTCTCTCACATTATAATTTCATCCAAAAACTCTCAGCCTCTCAATTTTCATCCAGTAAGTCCAATCTGTCAAATCTCCGTCTAACTGTTCTGTTAACTCGTAATGTGGCAAATTGTGGGACTCATTTCTAGAGATAAAATTACTATTATATCCCTGACTTCCTCCTTCTTTAATTTTTTTTTTAATTCTTTTCTTTTCTCTCTTTTTCAATTTTAAGGGTCTGGCTTCATTTTGAAACCTACACCAACATGGATGACGACCGACTGCATTTCCTTTTCACTCCTAAACTGCATTTATAGTAATATTATTAACTCAGCTTAGTAAACAAAACTATGTGGGTTTTCAGCTGAGTGTTGATTTAGAATCAAAAGGCTAGATTTGAGAGATGATGAGTTTGAACTTTGAAGCTAAAGGTGTGTTGGTATACACATACCTCCTAGGCACAAGTATCGGAAGCACAAGACTTGTATCGCTAATACATAAGCAAGGAAAACTCCCAGTTGAGGGTCCCGATACCCTTCGGGGCGATATCGGGAACCCCGAGCGTCCCACACCGAAAGAAACTAAACCAAGCTCCCACAAACCTGCTACATTAAGGTCATCTCCAACAACCCAAAGAGGTAACTGTTTACTATCGCTTTCCATTATCATTATCTTTTAACGATACTGACTTAGGCATCGGAGCGTTGAAGGCCGGCACACCCGGTCTTCCCTCTGACTTTTGTCCGTTTTGCAAATAAGCGAGACCAATAGCGATAGTAGCAGACCAATACATCCCGTGTTTATTAGTTGGATCAGACCCCTTGCAAGACAGCTAAAACATATATCTCTTACTTAGTACGTAGCACTTATTTATGGTATACCTACAATAGAAGAAATCCTTAAATTTATATCTCTTAATTAGGTTAGAGCATCTTCAGTAGACTCTCTATTTTGGCTTCTTAGTTATTTTGGAGAGCATGTTTAGCTTTTTATTTATTTTAGCAGCTACACCAGACTCCTAAGTGACTCTCTATTATAACTTTTAGCTACCTCGCTCCTAAATATAGAGAGCGGGATGAGGCTCTCTATAATTTAAAACATTCATTTGAAGTTATTTTATGTAATTTATAAATACATTTAAACTATTTAATCTTCATTCAAAAAATAATATAAAGTCAAAACTAGCTAAAATAGAGAGCATTGATGCAGACGTAATTCTAAGAGCATCTTTAGCAAACTCTCTATTGTGGCTCCTTAGTTATTTTGGAGAGCATGTTTAGCTTTTTATCTATTTTTGCAGCTGCACCAGACTCCTAAGTGGCTCTCTATTATAACTTTTAGCTATCTCGCTCCTAAATATAGAGAGCGGGATGAGGTTCTCTATAATTTAAAACATTCATTTTAAGTTATTTTATGTAATTTGTAAATACATTTAAACTATTTAATATTCATTTAAAAAATAATATAAAGTCAAAACTAGCTAAAATAGAGAGCATTGATGCAAACGTAATTCTAAAGTGGCTAGCTAAAATGACTTTTTAGCT
The DNA here is from genome assembly GCA_001662545.1 of Rosa x damascena. Taxonomy (NCBI): domain Eukaryota; kingdom Viridiplantae; phylum Streptophyta; class Magnoliopsida; order Rosales; family Rosaceae; genus Rosa; species Rosa x damascena. The sequence goes on from LYNE01004081.1 coordinate 20,659, forward strand.
ACTTTAGCTAAAATGACTTTTGACTCAAAAATGGCTAGCATTGCTAAAGATGCTCTAAGCAGACTCTTTATTTTGACTCCTTAGCTATTTTGGAGAGCATGTTTAGTTTTTTATTTATTTTAGCAACTGCACCAGACTCTAAGTAGCTTTCCATTATAACTTTTAGCTATCTCGCTCCTAAATATAGAGAGCGAGATAAGGCTATTTATAATTTGAAACATTCATTTTGAGTTATTTTATGTAATTTATAAATACATTTAAATTATTTAATCTTCATTTGAAAAATAATATAAATTCAAAATTAGCTAAAGTAGAGAGCACTGATACAGGCGTATTTCTAAAATGGCTAGCCAAAATGACTTTTTAGCTACTTTGACTAAAATTTGACTCAAAAATAGCTAGCATTACTAAAAATGCTCTTATACGTATCTTTTAGCTAGAATGTTTTGATGAATTTTTTTTTTTACCTTCCAGTTAGGTTGATTTCCCAGCTCTATTTGCTAATTTTATAATACTAATTATATTTTGAATTATTGCATGTTCATCATGGGTTCAAAATTCAAATTGAAAAAATAAACAAATAATTAATTTGTTTCTATATTTAACTCAAGGGGCAAAATGGGTATGAAAATATAATGATAAAAGTCAATGAACCTAGATTGATAATAAAATTACCTATGGACTGCATCTATTATGACGGAATGAGGACTTATATTCAAAAACCTCAAGAAAAAAATACTCATATTTTCCTTAATAGTATTCTATAATTATGTACAAATAGTTAGATAAACAAAATAAGTTTAGGATGCGGTTATTGCCACCCTGCTAACTACTTTTTTCACCCTATAAGTTTTTTATATATTGAAAGACTAAATACCCTAATATAAAATTACAATAAAGGACAAGGTCTTATTTAAAATTACAATTTATTTTTCTTATTACACTGCTCTACAGAACACGTACTTAAACTTCAATATTTATCTCTTCGTTCATCTTTAAACCCTAACACTTTATTTCTTAACATTCATCATCTTCAATAGTTCTCATGTTATGCTAACAAAAAAAAAATTCAACTTGCAGAGGAAATCAAATAGAAAAAGGATTTGAGTTAAATACTAGTAACCTACATTGAAAAGGGTATTTTAGGTACTATAAATGGGTGAACTAACACTTCAATCTTTATCTCTTCGTTCATCTTTAAACCCTAACACTTTATTTCTTAACATTCATCATCTTCAATCGTTCTCATGCTATGCTAACAAAAAAAGAAAATTCAACTTGTGGAGGAAACCAAATAGAAAAAAGATTCGAGTTAAATACTAGTAACCTACATTGAAAAGGGTATTTTGGGTACTGTAAATGGGTGAACTAAGTAAACTTGAAATTAAAAAAACAATGTAGGGTGAGAAGAGAATGTAGGGTGATGAACGTAATTAGAGCATCTTTAGCAGACTCTCTATTTTAGCTCCTTAGCTATTTTGGAGAGCATGTTTAGCTTTTTATCTATTTTAACAGCTGCACCAGACTTCTAAGTAGCTCTCCATTATAACTTTTAGCTATCTCGCTCCTAAATATAGAGAGCGAGATGAGACTCTCTATAATTTAAAACATTCATTTTAAGTTATTTTATGTAATTTATAAATACATTTAAACTCTTTAATCATCATTTAAAAATAATATAAATTCAAAATTAGCTAAAATAGAGAACATTGCTAAAGGCCTAAAGATGACTTTCTAGCCAAGATGACTTTATAGCCAAAATGACCTTCTAGCTATTTTAGCTAAAATTTAACTAAAAACTGGCTAGTATTGTTAAAGATGCTCTTAGTAGGGTGACAACATCCGCACCCTAAGTTTAGATACATGACCTCCCCATTTAATACAAGAATGAAGTTAGAAACCATCTAATATAAATTTTCCTTAAATAAATTGTATTTAAATGGGGTGAGGAACCATATAATTTAGAATTTCCGAATCAATAGCATTAAATGTTTTAAAATAGATTGCTTTACTCCCACTTTTTTAGTTAATTTTCTTTTTTTGTTGTAACAGTTATGATTAATCAATTTATTGACAAAAAAAAAAAAACATTAAAACATCACAAATAGAAAACTTTGTAATGGTTATTTTTTTGGCCCCTCCAATGACAACTTCGTAGTTCTACAACTCTACTGTCACGCCCCTGATTTTTAACACAAATAAAAATCGATATACAATCTCATAATTATATATGCGTGAACGTTCAGCCATCAATACAAAATACCTAGAAACTTTTTCCCCTTTAACCCAAGTACATATTGATGCCCTGAACCCACTATGTCAATATTGACCCGCTCCACAGAGTCATATATTACAATGCTTACGAATTAAATTGTCCACAACAAAATAAAATGTAAATTCTCCTCAGAGCTAACTATACAACATAAGTCCTTATCAACGGTAAAGTTACAAAAATGGCTTCCTACCGTAAAGCTGCAAAGGCGCTACCTCAGCTTCAGCCCCGATTATCCTAACCTGCAGGATTAAACCCTACGCCGTTTGAATAGTGTACCGGGTTGTCACACAACAAACACGGTAAGCTTTTGCAAGCCCGTATGAGTAACTCAAAACACACATGCACAACTCACGCCAAAAACGAGGAAAACCTTTCAACTCGCGAATAAAGAAAGACATACCATGCTTCCCAAAATAATACTCTTTTCCCAAAAGAAAACAACGAAAGTCACACCGTTACAAAATCATATAAATCGTTAACCTAACAATTCAAATATGATAAATCGATCCAATCTGGATAAAACAACAAATCGGTCCAACCTGGACAAAACAGCAAATCGGTCCAACCTGGACAAAACATCAAATCGGTCCAACCTGGACAAAGTATCAATACACATCAATCATACCTATCGTTAACCTAACCAATAGAATATGATTCTTTAGTCCAACCTGGACAAAATATGTACCCAGGAGTCTTAAGTAACCTACTTAGATCCATGAGGTACAATGGCAGACAGACCAGAGCTGTAACTGAATCGTAACCTGTCACCCGGCCAAGGTTCAACCTTACGATATAACATTTCCATGAGGATGCAACCTGGAACCCTGGATCCTTAGGCCAACCTGACCCTTAGATCAAAACGTCAAATCAAACCAAAAGGAGAAATCACAACCTGTGACTCTCAAATCCTCAGACCACCGGTCGTCAGATCAAAACGTTAAATCAAACCAAAAGGAGAAATCACAACCTGTGACTCTCAAATCCTCAGACCACTGGTCGTCTGATCAAAACGTCAAATCAAACCAAAAGGAGAAATCACAACCTGTGACTCTCAAATCCTCAAACACTTTTCAAAACAATAGAAATACCATTTCCCACCATTTGTTTTCCGAAAAGTCACATCACAAACAATAAAACGCATCATTCATGTATGTTGTTTCCATAAATCCACAAATCCACCAAAACATATATATTTCACATAAATATATAATTACGTAGTCATCCTCTCAGGAATGCCTACTAATACCAACTATAGTTTGCAATTAAATCAATAACTCTCAAAATGATAAAGGTAATCCATTCATTAATGAACCTTGTGAGATTACTCACCTCAGAATCCCGCTGCATCTTCTATACATGACCGAAATAACACTATCACCAACAACTCATCCAATTCACCTTTAGAAGCACCTAATCACCAATGATCTCAAATCAGTAACGATTCACAAATGATTTAAATCCGAAACCCTTGTTTTGAACTAAAATCCCCAAAGTGATGCCAATCAAGGCGAAACCACGTCTGAGACCACCCAATGTCTCCAGAATACTTCTACGATCGATATGTCCAAACCACAAGTCGATCGGACGCTCGGATCCTCACTGATCGAAACATCGAACGGTCTGAAACCGTAAAAACTCTAACATGCTCATACGATCTCCAAAAATTACAAACAATATATCGAAATGCTCGTATCGAAGAGTAGATCGAACTCAGGAACAGAAATATCCCTGAGGTGGCCGAAAACAGCAGGAAAACACCAACACAGTGGCGGCGCTGCCACCGGCCCAAAGTCGGAATTTGACAAAACTCCCAACACCAAAGTTCTTCATCTCAACTCCAATTTAAACTTTCATCATACACCAAAGTCCAATTATGAACCAATTGATTGAATTTTACCTAAGAACAAAATAGCTCGATGGAAACCCTAGAATTTCAATTCCAAAATTCGACCTCCACGAGTTGAATCGATGCAAGCCACTTTGGGAGAAGCATCCACGTCCTCAGGGCCCCCAAAGCCCTCAAGAACCACCGGCTATGGTGGCCGGAATCTCCAACTCCGATCATGGCGATCTGCAGCTCCTTTGCGGCCTTTTCTCGACCTTGCCACGCCCACCACAGCTCGTCCCATGATGAAACACCTCCACAGACGTGTAGACGAGGTCGAGGCGAGCAAAATCCCCTTTTGAATCGAAGCAAACGGTGGCCGGAGGAGGGAGAACGACGCCGGCCAAAATGGAGGCTGCGAACGGGCTCGGGAGGGAGAGACTGAACTCAGGTTTCCATTTTGGGAAATCTGGGCTCTTTTGCAAATTTCCCAAAAATTCGTCCTTTTATACAAAAATGAAAAGTTTTTCCGAAGCCCATAACTCCTTCATACGAACTCCGATTCTCACGTTCAGCATGTCCACGAACTCGTATTGACGCACTCTACAACTTTCGTGAAGGAAGTTTTCGGAGAATCTCAATGAATAAAAAGTCAACCCTTGCGTCCCCCCTAAATGACACTTCCTGAATAATTATTCGCTCGAAACACTTCCGCTCCATCCACGAGCCATGAAATCGTCCAATAATCTTAAAATTAATTTCGGAAAATAATTACGAATTTCCGGGGCATCACATTCCACCCCCCTTAAAGAAATTTCGTCCCGAAATTTAAACGTACCACGCCAACAAGTACGAATAAATCATCCTCACATCCAATTCTCATTCCTTAAGAGCAAGTTCACCCGTAGTCAAGAAATGTCAAGGTCGAAAAGTCAAGAATTCGACCAGTCAAGTTACTGTTCACTGCCACTGGACATGGGTTTCCACCAGTTTTTTTCTTGCCCGGTCAACACTATTCATTTTTTCACTGTTCATATAATTTCATTGTTCACTATTCAGTAATGGTTTTTCTGTGTAATTTCACTGTTCATCGGATACTGCTCATCGAATTCCAGCAGCGGTCAGCAATTGCGGCGCGTCTTCTGCTCTCATTGGTGCGTTGCCTCCACGCGTCTTCTGCTCTATGTCTCTCTCTGCTTTCGGTCGCTGACGTCAGCTCACATGCATGCTGGCAGCCAGGCATGCTGGGTCAAGAAATTAGTCAGTCTGTTGGCTTTTTTCTTGGCGTGGGTCATCAAAAGACAAACTATGGCTGGTCAAAACACAACCGATGGAGGAGTGTTTTTGACAATGGCTGGTCAACACATCATCATTCCCAGCTTTTGCCCGGGCAAATGGATACCGCTGAACTTGCTCTAACAACCTGTTCTTGTCTCACTGTACAACATACCTAGCTCAATAATGGATACAGGTACCCTACCTAGTATCACAACACTAGGAATCTTTACCACACCACCTGGTGGTAACCCAATCATTTCATGGATCCCATCCTCGTACACTACCCAACAAAGACTCTGTGACTGCAGCACTACACACAGGTCACACAAGAGTCCGGAATCCGGTCATCACAACAGTATCTGCATCACTCATCGATAATGTAACCCTTACGTTACAAGAATTGAAAATGAAACCTTCATTTCAACTCAAATCGAGCTTATACATCACAACTTAATAAGTGTCTACCCAACCTGGGAACACAAAATAAAACTAAGGTCTGGCCTTGCCTGACCCACTCATAATCATCACATGTCATTGTAATCAAAATCAAAGTGGTATAGATCCTCTTCTACCAACACAATGAAGGATGCATCACACAACATGCCACACTCATAGGTCAAACTATAGCCAACAGGTAAACCCAACACAACACAACACATAGAAAGAAGTACACAACTATCACACATCATTCTAGCACACAAGCAGAATTAGATAAGGTACCTTCTTATCCTCACACACATCAGCTTGAGAAAACCATGCAACCATGATTCCTTCTAACCCTCCATATCCTTTCCACCGAAAGGACAACATAAGTCACCGCTGTGACAATGTTCTATTTGCTAACTTAACCATCAAGAAGCAATTCAAGTCTCATCTAGACAATAAAGGAAGAATACTCTCGGAATTCTCCTATAATTACATACTTATGAGTCTCCAGCAACCTCGACAGTTACTCCCATAAGCTATAATGGCAGACAGACAAGAACTTTGACTGACATCGTAACCACTCGTCCAGCCAAGGACGTGATTACCGATAACATGCCTTTGTCACCATCTGTGATTCAATCTCAATCACCATATGTGATCAGTCACCATCTGTGACTCAATATCGATCACCATCTGTAATCAGTCACCATCTGTGACTCAATATTTGTGATCAGTCACCATCTGTGACTCACCATCAGTCAGCATCTGTGATCAGTCACCATCTGTGACTCAACATCGATCACCATCTGTGACTCAATATATCACCATCTGTGATCAGTCACCATCTGTGACTCAATATTGATCACCATCTGTGATCAGTCACCATCTGTGACTCAATATCGATCATCATCTGTGATCAGTCACCATCTGTGACTCAATATCGATCACCATCTGTGATCAGTCACCATCTGTTACTCAATATATCACCATCTGTTACTTAATATATCACCATCTGTTACTCAATATATCACCATATGTGATCAGTCACCATATGTGACTCAATATCGATCACCATCTGTGATCAGTCACCATCTGTTACTCAATATATCACCATCTGTGATCAGTCACCATATGTGACTCAATATCGATCACCATCTGTGACTCAATATATCACCATCTGTGATCAGCCACCATATGTGACTCAATATCGATCACCATCTGTGATCAGTCACCATCTGTAACTCAATATATCACCATCTGTGACTCAATATCGATCACCATCTGTGATCAGTCACCATCCAATATATCACCATCTGTGATCAATCACCATCTGTGACTCAATATATCACCATCTGTGATCAGTACTTCCCTTGAAAAAGACTGCTGCCAGCCTCGAAATCTCCCTTACCAACTTCGACAAACAAGTAGCATCCGCAACATTGACAAGCTCCACAACAGGTGGAACGGGCAGCTCAACATTTGATGTCTCAACCTCATTCTCGAATATCTCTTCAACAAGAGGAGGAATCCTGCCCCTACCTAGAGCTCTACTCCTGCCTTTGGGTCTACCTTGACCCCTAGCTCTACCTCCTTGTGAATCCATCACCTAAGGAGCATAGCACCCTGTCCTTAATACTTGTACAACTCCCAACCACAAGTATAAGTCATAGTTATGACTAAATCAACCACACACTACGTCAGAAGATACAATTCTATCCCCTACGTAAACAAGAGTTAAATCTAAAGGTCCTCATTCCTCAAAGACTATAACTCCTAGAAGCTACCTTAAGCTCCCACAACTTGTTCACTGAGCCAACACTACCCTAAAGACTCACATTCCAACACTTATTGCATACCCAATGACTATATCAATACCGAAGAGCATCATATGGGGATCCGCTGCAGACGGGCCATCACTCGAGGAGTATTGATTGTCACAAAATATGCACCTTACGCTCTGATACCAAAACTGTCACGCCCCTGATTTTTAACACAAATAAAAATCAATATACAATCCCATAATTATATATGCGTGAACGTTCAGCCATCAATACAAAATACCTAGAAACTTTTTCCCTTTTAACCCAAGTACATATTGATGCCCTGAACCCACTATGTCAATATTGACCCGCTCCACAAAGTTATATATTACATTGCTTACGAATTAAATTGTCCACAACAAAATAAAACGTAAATTCTCCTCAGAGCTAACTATACAACAGAAGTCCTTATCAACGGTAAAGTTACAAAAATGGCTTCCTACCGTAAAGCTGCAAAGGCGCTACCTCAGCTTCAGCCCCGATTATCCTAACATACAGGATTAACCCCTGCACCGTTTGAATAGTGTACCGGGTTGCCACACAACAAACGCGGTAAGCTTTTGCAAGCCCGTATGAGTAACTCAAAACACACATGCACAACTCAAGCCAAAAACGAGGAAAACCTTTCAACTCGCAAATAAAGAAAGACATACCATGCTTCCCAAAATAATACTCTTTTCCCAAAAGAAAACAACGAAAGTCACACCGTGACAAAATCATATAAATCGTTAACCTAACAATTCAAATATGATAAATCGATCAAACCTGGATAAAACAACAAATCGGTCCAACCTGGACAAAACAGCAAATCAGTCCAACCTGGACAAAACATCAAATCGGTCCAACCTGGACAAAACATCAAATCGGTCGAACCTGGACAAAGTATCAATACACATCAATCATACCTATCGTTAACCTAACCAATAGAATATGATTCTTTAGTCCAACCTGGACAAAATATGTACCCAGGAGTCTTAAGTAACCTATTTAGATCCATGGGGTACGATGGCAGATAGACTAGAGCTCTAACTGAATCCTAACCTGTCACCCGGCCAAGGTTCAACCTTACGATATAACATTGCCATGAGGATGCAACCTGCAACCCCGGATCCTTAGGCCAACCTGACCCTCAGATCAAAACATCAAATCAAACCAAAAGGAGAAATCACAACCTGTGACTCTCAAATCCTCAGACCACTGGTCGTCATATCAAAACGTTAAATCAAACCAAAAGGAGAAATCACAACCTGTGACTCTCAAATCCTCAGACCACCGGTCGTTAGATCAAAACGTCAAATCAAACCAAAAGTAGAAATCACAACCTGTGACTCTCAAATCCTCAAACACTTTTCAAAACAATAGAAATACTATTTCCCACCATTTGTTTTCCGAAAAGTCACATCACAAACAATAAAACGCATCATTCATGCATATTGTTTCCATAAATCCACAAATCCGCCAAAACATATATATTTTACATAAATATATAATTACGTAGTCATCCGCTCAGGAATGCCTTCGAATACCAACTATAGTTTGCAGTTAAATCAATAACTCTCAAAACGATAAAGGTAATCCGTTCATTAATGAACCTTGTGAGATTACTCACCTCAGAATCCCGCTTCGTCTTCTATACAGAACCGAACTAACACTATCACCAACAACTCGTCCAATTCACCTTTAGAAGCACCTAATCACCAATGATCTCAAATCAGTAACGATTCACAAATGATTTACGTCCGAAACCCTTGTTTTGAACTAAAATCCCCAAAGTGACGCCAATCGAGGCGAAACCACATCTGAGACCACCCAATGTCTCCGGAATACTTCTACGATCGATATGTCCAAACCACAAGTCGATCGGACGCTCGGATCCTCACGGATCGAAACATCAAACGGTCTGAAACTGTAAAAACCCTAACATGCTCATACGATCTCCAAAAATTACAAACAATATATCGAAATGCTCGTATCGACAAGTTGATCGAACTCAGGAACATAAACTATCCCTGAGGTGACCGGAAACCGTCGGAAAACACCAACACAGTGGCGGCGGCGCCGCCTACCCAAAGTCGGAATTTGACAAAACTCCCAACACCAAAGTTCTTCATCTCAACTCCAATTTAAGCTTTCATAACTACACCAAAGTCAAATTATGAACCAATTGATCGAATTTTACCTTAGAACAAAATAGCTTGATGGAAACCCTAGAATTTCAATTTCAAAATTCGACCTCCACGAGTTGAATCGATGCAAGCCACTTTGGGAGAAGCATCCACATCCTCAGGGCCCTAAAAACCCTCAAGAACCACCGGCTATGGTGGCCGAAATCTCCAACTCCGATCAAGGCGATCTGCAGCTCCTCTGTGGCCACTTCTCGACCTTGCCACGTCCACCACAGCTCATCCCACGATGAAAAACCTCCACAGACGTGTAGATGAGGTCGAGGCGAGCAAAATCCCCTTTTGAATCGAAGCAAACGGTGGCCGGAGGAGGGAGAACTACCCTGGCGAAAATGGAGGCTGCGGACGGGCTCGGGAGGGAGAGACCGAGCTCAGGTTTCCATTTTGGGAAATCTGGGCTCTTTTGCAAATTTCCCAAAAATTCGTCCTTTTATAAAAAAATGGAAAGTTTTTCCGAAGCCCCTAACTCCTTCATACGAACTCCAATTCTCGCGTTCAGCATGTCCACGAACTCGTATTGACGCGCTCTACAACTTTCATGAAGGAAGTTTTCGGAGAATCTCAATGAATAAAAAGTCAACCCTTGCGCCCCCCCTAAATGATGCTTCCTGAATAATTATTCGCCCGAAACATTTCCGATCCATCCATGAGCCACGAAATAGTAAAATTAATTCCGGAAAATCCTCGGAAAATAATTACGAATTTCCGGGGAATCACATCTACGAAACTATTGACATAGTTTTGGTTGAATCTTCAACTGAAAATTTTATACTTGATTAACATGGTGTTTGGTGGATAAGAACTCAAATAATACAAAACCTATTTTGAGGCATCTATTTGAATGGAACAATAATAAATCTTTATGAATTTTCCATTAACTAACACAAGTAATCAATACGGTCATTTATAAAATCAATATACTAATATATATTAATCATATAAAATATTAGCCTTAATATAGTTAAATAATTGGATATTTCATGATTTTTGAGATTAAGGATATTTTAGGCATTTTGGGTTGTGTATTTAGTAAAATATTAGAATAAGAAATTAAATGGGTGGTGTATTTAGTAGAGAGTGTGTATTAAGTAGTTAAGGATGTGTGTATTTAAAACTTCTCCTCAGTTTCATCAATATATAAATCTAAAAAAAAAATTAAAAATATTACTTTCATATCATTTGTTATATAATCCTAATTAAAGTCACACTCTTACATGCTACAAAAAGCACAATGAAACGGGAAAAAAATGAAGAACTCTTTCGAGAGGAGGAGAGCTCTGCTAGGTTTTCTTGGCGGTGCTCTGGCAATTCTGGTTGGAGGGATTGGACATTTTGATCTCTTTGATCAACCTAATGAGGATGGTGGCGGTGGAGCATCCTTTTGCGTCATGAGTGCGCTTCGACCAGACATGTTCGCGCAACGATCGAGGACGGAGTTTGGGCTCTAGCTTCTGGTGCATGACCATGGGAGGTTGGCGGATGAGGGTTTCCTGTTGTTTCTGGGCCGAGACAGCGTGCGTGCAGCATGGATTTTCGAGGTGGTGGTGGTGCTCGGCCAAACTGGATTTGGATGGGATCTTGGATCCCAATTTTCTATACTGGCTGGGCAAATCTGATGGCAGACGGTGGTGTCTATGGGTGACGCGACTCGGGTTTGGGTCTTCATGCTTGGCAAGGCGGGTTGCAAGTGGCGGTCAAGAGATGCCGCAGTGGTTTGGGAGATCCTTGACATCAGTTGGTTTGGAGGTCAGGCTACCGGTGTGTCGGAGATGATAGTGGGTTGCTGTGGCCGGGTATCCATAGCAATTAGAACCCTACTGGGCCTAGGGCTTGGGCTCCCCATCCTTTTGAGCATACTAAGGCTAATTGGAACTTTTGGGCCTGTTTTGGTTTTGGGACATGTCTCTGGGCTAGGTTTGGTGTTGTTTTGCTCTTTGCAACGACACCAAGCTTGACTTTTGTTGAGATATGATGCTAGGGGTTGTCACTTCATCTGTGCCTCTTTGATTTCTTATGGATGATGTTGAACGTTGTTTGGATGTGCTTCATTGCTTTTAAAAAGGTTGAATTATTTAGGTAATGATTTTTTTTGTCAGCCCCACGTGGGTAAATCATTATGTATGATTCCCCTGATCAATAAAAGAGTTGTATTTTTCATCAAAAAAAAAAAATGCTCCAGAGCATAACACAGTGGTAGTGTTAAATCTCTGCATGCAAGAGGTCGTCTCTTCGACCCTCCATTCATCAATTTTGATGGAGGTATTACCGTATTAAATTGCTAACATAATCAGAGTTGAGATATGAAAACGCAAAAAATTGATACTTGGGTATGAAACTAATAAATAACCTTATAGTTCAGGGAGTTTTTTGTAATTGATCCTGAAAAACTCCATTAGATTAAAATTAAGTTTTGAAGTCAAGCAAATCCTCATTGATTTGACAGGAAGGCCCAATAGATCTACCATGATTTGAGGTTGGTGATGCTAATCATACATGGCCCAGTTTGGTATTGCTTTTGGAGCCTACTTTTGGTCCAAAAGTGCTTCTAAAGGAAAGTTAGGCTGTTTGGTAAACTCCAAAATTGTTGTTTTTGGGTGGAAGCGTTTCTGTGGGCAGCATGAAATCAGAAACTACTTTCAGTAGATTTTGAAAATGGCTTTTGCGGAATGCGGCTAAAAACACGAAACTATTAATGAAGTTAAGTGAACTACCTATTTTGTCGTCGTCCTTTTCTAAAATTTACATTGAACTCAGTTTTTTTCTTCATCTGTGCGAGGCAAAACAATCGCATTCTCCTCCTCCTCCTCTCTTTGTCATCAAATTCTTGAGCATCATTCATTTTCCTCGGAAGAAATCGAGAGAGGGCCTCTACTTCTTCTCCTTCTCTCTCTGCTGTCACTGAAAATCGGAGGAGCATCATTCTTTTCATTGGAAACTCAAGAGAGGACTTCTAATTCTGATTGTCTTCTCCTCGATCCTTCCTTCTCTACGGTCATCAATCATCCTCATCATAAACAAGATAAAGCAGTGTCATCTCCAGATTCTAAAAGGTAAAACCTTTTACCAACTCTTTTACTGAATTATTTGGTCTGATTTTATATTTAATTTTTATCAAACATCAAATCTATTTAGTTTGGGATTGTTGTTCTTTTTTTTTTCTTTCTTTTTTTTGGTTTTGCATTACCAATTCTGATTCTAAAAAGGATTGGGTGGGTAAAAATCCCTTTCTTGCATTGAGTTGCGGCTTGTGGGAAAGCTATTAAGTTTCTGGGTCCAGCTTCAAAGTTTTAGATAAGAATCAATTTTCATTCTAGTAGCTTAGCTATTTTAATTTTTCTCTTGCTTTCACACTTAATTATCATTATGCTCTCGAAATGCACCTGGAAGTGTTCTTCTACTTGTTCTTGACATAATTACTATGCAATTGATTGTAGCTATTGCATACATAGTTCTGAAGTTGTTGCTGGTGTTGGAAATTTTGATTGTGTATTTCAAAATACTTTGTGTAACTCTCAATGCTTTGAAAAGCTATTTACTATACATTTATGCTTAAACGTTACTACTTCATTATGATCATAATATTATGACATATTAAGGTTATGGGAGTTACAATATTCCAATAATTATCTTATTAAATTTGCATCATATCTCTAAGTATTTTCATCTACTATATATACCTGTCACTTCTTGCTCTTACACACACAATGAAATTCATTATCTTCTATATTTCTCTCCGTAGCAATTTCTCTAGTGAGTTCTTTGCTTTTGCTCTTCCAATATGCCAAAGGGAAAAATCAAGCATTTCTAGGATCTAAGTTTGCGAGTGTACGCTTACAAGAATTAATGGTTGTTGTACCCTGGAGGGTAGGGCGCCACAAACCTGCTACACCGAGACATTGTCTCCGAGGGGCGAAATCTACTCTTAAGGGCAGTGTTTACATGCCTCAACCTTAAACTTTTTTTTGAAGTAATTATTGGGTGGCGGCTCGTAAATCCAAAAGATAAGTGTTGGTCTTATATTTTCAGCTTATTATGGCATTAATGTGATTATATATATTTACTAATAAAATATTGTATTTGTGGAATTTGTAGGAAACGAAAATTGATGACGAAAATAACATCCATCGACCAAATTTTCCAACAATCTTAAGAGTAGATTTGTTGGTGGATGTTTCCTTGTGGGATGCTTAAACATAAAGATAAGTCTTTTATTCTTTTAGTTGTTGCAAGTATAACTCTTTCTCGTTAAACATATTAATTTTCCGTGCTAAAATTTGAAAAAATGAGTTTGCTCTTTTGGTTTGGAATAATTATTATGGCAGTTAGCTTCACACATATTGCAAAATGTTAACTGCATCGTAATCGTGCATTAAACTTCAATTTTTTTTTAATGGCTTATGATTATTAAATGTCTTCTTAACGTTTCAAATAAGATCTCAATATGCTCGGACTGTTATTAATCTATTGCATTCATTCCTTTCATTTGGTGCCTTTGTTGTCCCTTGAAAAACAAAACCGTTTTACATGCAGTCATACATTATTGTTTTGCTCCAATAAGATTTTCTCTATTAATACTATTTATGTTGCACGGTTACAGTTGCATATATGATTTTATTATAATTTATCATTTTTAATATATATTACGATGGTAAAATGTATATATTTCAATTGCTAATGGGTTTTCAGTTTGCATTTGAATGTTGATAAGGTGCATTTTTCGGTTAGTAATGCATGGTATAATTAAGATTTAAGTTGTGTGATTTTAGTTTTATTTGTTTCATTGTTCAAAGGAATTATGTTTGTAACTTAAAAATTAACCGTTTCGCACATTTACTTTTCTATATTAATTTCTGTGTTTAATATCGTTTTACCATTTTCGTAGTATTTATTTTGCATCAGTGATTGCTATTAATATTATGGTTTAGCAAGCGTTTTTTATTCTCTGTTATATGATTTGAACCATAATTATTTTATATGCACTAAAATATATTTTTACCGTTATAACTCAAAAAGTTGTTTCTTTGTTGTTGCCTTCGGAATACGTCCCTTCAAAGTATTTTGTCTTCAAGAAAAAAAAAATTTTGAAATGTTGCCTTCGGATTATTGTTTCTTCGGAAATAATAAAGTTGTTGCCTCTCAATATTTCCGTTGCCTCTTGATTAAGATGATGCCTCGGTTGCTTGAAAAATAAATGTGTTATTGAGAAATTATTTTGACAATTTTACATCGACGGTTGCCTATGGCAATTTGATGCCTCGGAATATTAATGTCCCTACGGTTGATGTCCTCAAAAAGAAAAAAAGTGTTGCCTTAAAGTTCGGTTATAAGTAATAAGTGTTGCCTCATTTACATCTTGAATGATGAATCGGACCCTATCCTATGGGTTGGATATAACGGTTGCCTTGATACTTTAATGGTAATGAATATGGTTGCCTTGAGAATTTGGTTACCAAGAAAATAGTTGCCTGATTTCATATTATCGGTGCTTTCGGATATAATGCAGAGACAACAAGTCTCTAAATATGATTCCCTAGCCATATTTGCTAAGATGATTAGTTGCATATGCTGCCTTAAGGTTTTGGGTTGCCTTTCGAATTTTCGTTGCCTTCGGTCAATGTTGCTTCAAAACAAATAAAAATATGCAGTTTTTTCATTGACACCTCGATATTGTCCCTTATGCTGACGCCTTGAAAAATTATCTCATTGATTGCTGCCTTCGGTTTATGCTTTGAGAAAATAGACATTCAATGTATCTC
>LYNE01004082.1:0-11652 GCA_001662545.1 Rosa x damascena
TTTTCCCCATATTGCAAATCCACATAGCAAGAACAACTGCTTCACTTCCTCATCTCTCAATTGCTTGTAACTCCACTCTATCCCCAAGTGTGGGCTTCGTATGATCCCGTGATCTGTATCAAACTCTTCAAGGCATCTCAAAGCATTTTCCCATGCAGTTAAAGTAGATATTCTCTTCAAAGAGCTTGCAACTATGACAATTGAGATGGGCAAACCTTCACATCTTTTAGCAACTTGAGTTGCCACACTTACTATATTAACGTTTTCTTTAAGAACATCACCTGCCTTGTTCTTAAACAGAAACCAAGCCTCTTCTTCTGTTAAAATGTCTAGTGCGAACACCTTCTGCATCTTTGTATCAGATAATGCTTCTCTACTTATAGATGTCAGCAATATCTTACAAGTAGGGACACTAGGAAGTCCCAGAGAATCCAAGTCAATATGTTCCCAAACATCATCCAGAATCACAAGAATCTTCTTGTTTAGTATCCTGGCACGTAGACGATTTGCTCTTCCGTCTAAATTCTCATCGTCAAGAATCTTCATATCTAACTGACGAACAATCTTGCTCTGAATTACTTCCAGGTCTGGATTTTTCTTGACATCTAATAGGATAACCACATCATCAAATAACTTTTTATCTTTTCTAGCTTGCCTATAAACTTCTTTGGCAAGTAGAGTTTTACCCACACCTCTAGGTCCACACACCCCAATCCTGCGGGCTCTAGACTTCTTCAGTTCATCCATGATTTGCCTCACAGTTGACATCCTTGAACAAAAAGCCTGGTACTCCCCGGTGGATACACCCCACTCCATTTGCAAGATTAGTGCTTCTTTTATGTGCAGGAACATCTCAATCTCATCCAGCAATCTTGTTGATTTCCTGCCTAGCCGATAACGGTACTTCAGATTAGGACAAAACCCATGGAGACATTCCAGATTTGCTCGATTTCCATCTCTCAGAAGGTCCTCTGCTATTACAGTGATCGCCTCCGCTCTTGCCAGCCAATCCTGTAAAGCAGGTTGAACTCGTTCACTTATTATTTCAGCCGCATCAACCTCAGTTTTTAACTCGTCTCTCTCAGCTTTTAACTCTTCCACTATAAAATGTAGGATGCAAAGGTTTCTGTTGCAGTGAATTACATAACCCACTTGGCGTCCAACGGGTTCAACTGTGTACTCGGCAATTTTTGAAAAAATTGAATCCATGGCTTCCATGCCTGTTGAATACTATCAAGCAAATCATGAGATTCAACTCCAAGGAAGAAAACTAGGAAATCTAAAGGCAATATATATACTTATATTTATTATTGGTCTTGCTTTTTCTAATTCAGTAACAATCAAACTAAAAGTTCGATGATGCAACAAAACAAATTAACTGCAAGCCGGCCGGCCGGCCTACAACAAATCTCGAGGAACAATAACTTAAGTATGACCAGAGAATTTTCAAATGACAGTTACTAAGTTTGAAGTACGTAAAAGCAGAGAGCTGTAATAACTTGCACAAGAAAATCAATTAAGCAAACATGAAATAGAGCAACCAAAGATCAAGAATGTAGTAAATGTTGATATCAGGGGTAACAAATCCTGTTTTGCAATGGGATATATGATATTAGGGTAATAACAAAAACAAGGACGTACCTTGTATGCCTCGTTCGACAAGAAAATGATATCAGAATAGAAACGAAAACGCTGAGGGAAAATACTCTCTTTCAGTTTATGATATCAAAGGATGAAGAGCTGTTTCTCAGTTTCTCTGGAGCTTTGAGCAACTTGAATTCTAGATCGAATAGTATAGCACAATGTACGAGAAACGCACTCTACATTATTTGAAGGAAAAGGAGTGGGACCATAATGGATAACGTGCTCATCAACCGTAATATTAACTCATGTAGGGATGGCAAAAACCCCAGCAGGGAGGAGCTCCATTGGATACCCGCCCCTAATGGGGAGAGAATTCGGGGACAAATTGGGAATGGAGATGGGGATCCCCAATCCCCGCTATTTAAGATTGGGGATGGAGCGGGGATGGTATTGTGATCTCCATCCCCAAACCCGCCCCAATAATATATACATATATTTAACTTATATATAAATCACAAATATATTGTTTATAATATAAATCACAAATATATACATTTATTACTTTACTTTAATATCTACACTTTTATTTTAATGATATTTTGACTTTTGTACTCACAGAATTATGATTTATGAATTTAACCATATTTTAAATTTATTTGTTGTAGATTTTGATTTTTAAAAAGACAATATGAGAAAAAATTATTTTATTTATTAAATTCTTATTGGGGATTTGGGGCGGGTTTGGAGGCTTAGTCCCCAGTGAGGATAGGAACGGGGAATCCCCAATATATTTTTATTGGGGATTGGGGCGGGGATGGGGATAGAGAATGACCCCGGGGATGGGGATGGTATTGTGATCCCCATCTCCAACCCGCCCCATTGCCATCCCTAAACTCATGTATTATTGAGGAGAGAGAGAGCGACCTCAACAATCTCTTTTTTTCTTTTTTGATCCCGAAAAGATTTTGGGAGATGATCCTCTCCTGAGCAATGAAATTGTCAGAGCTTCCTAAGCTTTTAACTCTGCAATGACACGTGTAAAAACAATATCTAATGGTTTATAACAGTGTCACGTAGTGATTGGCATCTAAAATTTCAACCAAAAGCAGAGAAAGAGAAGGGGAACGGCTCCTTCGAGCAGGGTACTGGAGAGTCTAGGAGCCATTGGAGCTTTTGGTTCAGAATCTCTTCGCTGCCAAATAAAAACTGCATCGTCACGGCTATTCTTGCATACAGAGAAACAGAAAGCGAGTAAACTCGGAGCAGAGAACTACCCTCTGAGTTTGATTGGGATTCAATTGATGTATGGGACGGAATTGAGGATCTAAGTATTAATTACCTACAACAAGTACGTTAGAGACAAATTTGGAACGAAATTTGTTGGGATTCAATTGATGGGTTCGGTTTTTTTGTGGTTGGTGTTCCATTGATGGGTTGGCTCTTTTGTTCTATTGAAGAACAATATCTGAGTATATGGGTAAACCATCAAGGGAACATATTCGTTAAAACAAATTAATTTGTTTTTATATTTGCAAAATCCAATTAGACAAGGTTGTGATTTTCTGCAAAGCCAACAAAGAGAGGAACAAGATAAATGCAAAATTATAGCCACCATGATTCAATAAATTAGGCGACCCAAAATTTGATTTACCCAGATTCATTGGAATTAAACAACTAGATTTATATTTCTTCAACATCAGTAGTCTATTCTCTGGCGAAGTGGCAGGTGATTTCGTTATAGAGAGAAGGAGAGGAAAGGAGGAGATAATCTGCTACAATAGATAACACTACTAGCAAAACAACTGCT
The DNA here is from genome assembly GCA_001662545.1 of Rosa x damascena. Taxonomy (NCBI): domain Eukaryota; kingdom Viridiplantae; phylum Streptophyta; class Magnoliopsida; order Rosales; family Rosaceae; genus Rosa; species Rosa x damascena. The sequence goes on from LYNE01004082.1 coordinate 3,392, forward strand.
AGCAAAACAATACGAACACAAACAACGAGAATTTTTTGAAACTAGGGTTGCCACCTCTGATTCTAGGGTTTTCTGCAGTGCCGATCTCCGGCTTCAGTAGGTGCTCGACACCTTGCCTCCACACCATGAATTGTTTGATTTGGAATTGCCAAGGTATTGTGAACAGAGGAACTCAGCATGCCCTCAAGTTATTGATTCAGAAGCACAAGTCATGCTTGGTGTTTCTTAGTGAAACCCATTGCACCAAACAGCAGCATAAGACACTCCTTCGATCGGTGGGACTCCCTCACATCGCTCACTTTGATCGAGTGGATAGAGCAGGAGGTCTGGCATTGATGTGGGATGATTTGATCTCTGTCCAGGTGAGAGATGTGAAAACAGGTATTTCATTGATGCGATGGTGAAAGGGCCAGACAATGTGGAATGGCGTTTCACCGGCTTCTACGGGCACCCGGAAACTGGTCAACGTCATGTCTCTTGGGATTTACTGCGATCCTTGGCCCGTGATCCGGCGGAAAAATGGATTCTTATTGGAGATTTTAACGAGATATTGGACCTGGGGGAAAAGTCAGGCGGTCGGCTTCGAAGTCAAGGCCAGATGGAGGCATTCCAACAAGTTTTGTCGGACTGTAACTTGGAGGACATGGGAGCTGCTGGTGGTATCTACACGTGGAGCAGTCCCGGCATCAAAGAGCGTTTGGACAAAGGCACTTGTTCACCAGCATGGAGGACAAAGTTTGGTTTCTCTAGGGTGGTGAACTTGCACCCTAGTCGTTCTGATCATGTTCCCATTCTTCTGGAGGTGTGTCGTGAGCCGCCGCAGCGGGAGAGACGAAGAAGGCGGTTCCGCTTTGAGGAAATGTGGTGTGCTCATGAAGGTTTTACACAGAAGGTGGAGGAAGTATGGAGTGAGTCTTATAATGGGAACCCTATGCTTTAGTTATGTCGGAAAATAAGAGGAGTTGGAAACCAGTTGTTAACTTGGGATCGCACTGTTTTCCGAAGCCGGAGGGAGGAGGTGGAGGTAGTTCGCTCACAGCTTAACATCCTATTACAGAAGCCCTTTGATCAAGATGACCAGGAAGCTAAGCAGCAACTTTCCCGAAGATTGAACGAATTGATGTCGATAGATGAGACTTACTAGCGTCAACGTTCACGTGCAATATGGCTCAAAGATAGAGATAGGAACTCCAAATTTTTCCATAAGAGAGCCTCTAATCGACAACAAAAAAATAAAGTCAAGGGTCTCTTTGATGACAATGGTGTCTGGCAGGATTCACAGAATGGGATCGATAAAGTTGTTTTGGATTATTTCCAATCTATTTTTAGTTCTCAGCCTTCAGATTTGGAAGCTCAGGAGAGGGTACTACAAACCATTGCGCCAAGGGTCACGGATTCAATGAATGAGACCTTATTGGCTCCGTATAGCATGGAGGAGATCCGAGACGCTCTTTTTCAAATGCACCCTTCCAAAGCTCCGGGGCCTGATGGTATGTCTCCTTTCTTTTTTCAGAAATATTGGGACTTGGTGGGTCATGAAGTGAGTAATGCTGTTATGTCTATGTTGACTAACTTGGAGATGCCCTCGGATTTGAACTTTACTCATGTGGTTTTGATTCCAAAAATTAAGGAAGTGGTGAATATGTCGCACTTGAGACCCATAGCTTTGTGCAATGTCATTTATAAGATTGCTTCCAAAGTTGTTGCTAACAGGTTGAAGAGCTTTCTACCAGCTCTTATTTCCTCTCAACAGAGTGCTTTTGTACCAGATCGCCTAATCTCTGATAATACACTTGTGGCTTCAGAGGTGGCTCACTACATGTATAAATTGAAGCGGGGTCAGGAGAGCTTTTTGGCTCTTAAGTTGGACATTAGCAAAGCCTATGATAGGCTGGAGTGGAGTTTTTTTTTGCAGAAAATTATGCTCAAGATGGGTTTTGCTAGTCAATGGGTGGAACTGATTATGTTTTTTCTGTCCACGGTACGTTATTCCTTTCTCATTAATGGCAATGCCAGAGGTTTCATTGCTCCGCAGCGAGGTCTGAGGCAAGGTGACCCTATCTCACCCTACTTATTCCTGCTATGTGCTGAAGGTCTATCAGCTCTTATTTGTCATGCGGTTTCTAGTGGTCAATGGCAGGGGTTATACATTTGTGATGGGGCTCCTATTATTAGTCACTTGCTCTATGCTGATGATAGCATGTTATATTCCTATGCTAGTCCTCAGGACTGTTATCTTATTCATCAGTTACTTAATATTTATGAGAAAGCGTCGGGGCAACAAGTTAATTTGCAGAAAAGTAATGTGGTGTTCAGTAGGAGTATGCTTCCCCACTTGCGCGAAAATATGGCGAATATTCTGGGAGTTCAGATGGTAGACAAGCATGAGAAATACCTAGGTAACCCAACTCTAGTAGGCCGGTCCAAGACAGATACATTTGCCTATATTAAAGACAACTTGTCAAAGAAACTGACAGGATGGCGGTCTAAATTATTAAGCAGCGCTGGTAGAGAGATCTTAATCAAGGTAGTAGCTCAGGTTATGCCTCTATATACGATGAATTTTTATCTGCTACCTCAGTCTCTTATTCAGGAACTTCATCAATTATGTGCTCAGTTTTGGTGGGGTAGTACGGAGGAGAAGCGGTCTATGCATTGGCGTGCTTGGGATGCTTTATGTAAACCCAAGAGCATAGGAGGTATGGGTTTTCGACATTTATTTGCTTTTAATCTTGCCATGTTAGCAAAGCAAGGGTGGCGGTTAATCCAAAACCCGGATTCTTTAATTGGCCAGCTTTTAAAAGCTTTGTATTTTCCCCATTATAATTTTTGGGAAGCAACTTTGGGGGCGCAACCCTCTTATGCTTGGAGGAGTATCGTGCAAGGTAGAGATATTCTACGGGCAGGTATCCGGAGACATGTTAGCAATGGGACAACCACTAATATCTGGGCAGATCCTTGGCTAATGGGGGAGGACTTGAGTTTGTATAGGTCCGATCGAGCTACTGTGGTTGCGGATCTGTTTCTTGCTCCAGGTGTGTGGGACACTACTCTTTTATCTCATTTATTCCCTACACATATTGTTCAGAAGATACAGGCACTCCCACTTAGCCCTTAGAACCATGCAGACAGATGGATTTGGGATGCTGACAGAAAAAGCAAATTTACAGGGAAGTCTGCTTATCATATTGCTAGGTGTAGGATTCTTGAAGAGGAGCCTTCTAATCCTAACCCTAGTGCAGTTCTTTGGAAACAATTATGGAATGCCCCCGTGCCAGGTAATGTGCAGGTTTGTGCTTGGAAGGCGGCCTCTAATATTCTTCCTACACGAAGCAGGCTTAGTGAAAAAGGTATTGATATTGATACCCAATGTCCGTTTTGTGATGAAGAAGTTGAGTCCCCAATTCATGCCCTACGAGATTGTCCCCATGCAGTTAGTATGCTCCAGGTAGCTCATATTCCTAATCTCCCCGGTGCCTCTTGTGTTGCGGATTAGTTGGTATCCATTTACTCACAGGCCCCTGCAGTTTTTGCTCCTTTATTGATGACCATCTGGGCTACTTGGCGTAACAGAAATTCTCGGATTTTGGATGAGGAGTGCAAGTTGGCTACTGATATTGTGCCAATAACATTGGGTTGGTGGGAGGATTACAAGGCTGCTCGCACTCCCTCACCTTCTGTTCATAGATCAGGGTCTTTAACCCAATGGAAAAAGCCTCCTATTGGTTTTATTAAATTGAACGTTGATGCAGCCTTTTGTTTGGATTCGGGTATCACCGGATTGGGAGGTGTTTTCAGGGACCATGAAGGAGTTGTGTTGGGGGGCTTTCGACACACAGTAATGGTGTCTAGTTCTGCCCGCCATGCGGAGTTGTTGGCTTTGCTTCTAGGAGTGCAGTTGGCTATTGATCAGCATTTAACACCAGTGATAGTGGAAACAGATTGTATGGATTTGGTTCAAGCTATCTCTGGCTCTTCCCTTGATCAGTCGGAGTTGGGGTTCTTAATTGATGACTTGCGAAACTTGTTGCATGCTGCTTTAGATGCTAAAGTGGTTTTTGGTAATAGGTAGGTTAATCTAGTAGCGCATACTTTGGTGTAGGAGGCCAAAGCTGGTCAATTTGGTATTGATTTCATTACCAACATCCCTCCAAGTGTGGAGGTTCTAATTTTCTCTGATTGTAATGACGTTTCATCAATGAATTAATCTTCCATTTCCATCGAAAAAACTGCTAGCAAAACAATAATTACCCACAGATTTTAATATGTGGGTAACAAGACTTTCTCACACGGATTTCAGTGTGTGATGACTTTTACCCACGGTGCATGCACAGATTGGGTTACTGTGTGATTTTTTTTTAGGGGAATAAGGGTAATACTCATCTCACACAGATTGTTTTGTCCGTGTGAATATTAGACATGGACCCCACTATCTTTTTATTAATATAAATTACCGTAATGGAGTGTGAACAACATTATTTCACACAGATTTCTGTGCCAAATATATAAACTTTATTTCACACTTATTTCTGTGTAAAATGCAATTCATACTGATTTCTGTGTCAAAACATATAATCTTATTGACACGAATTTCCTTGTGAGATCTATGTACCCAAACTTTCACTGATTTCTGTGTGTAATAGTGACACACTCCATACTTAATACACCACCCATTTAATTTCTCATTCTAATATTCTACTAAATACACAACTCAAAGTACCTAAAATATCCTTAATCTCAAAAATCATGAAATATCCTATTATTTGACTATATTAAGGCTACTATTTAATATGATTAGTATATTCTAGTATATTGATGTTTTTAAATGACCATATTGATTACTTGTGTTACTTATTCAGAAATCCATAAAGATTTATTATTGTTCCCTTTAAATAGATTCATATAAATAGGTTTTATATTATTTGAGTTCTCATCCACCAAACACCATGTTGATCAAGTATAAAATTATGAGTTGAACATTTAACCAAAACTATATCACTAGTTTCTCTCCAATGGTGGAACTACAAAGTTGTCATTAGAGGGGCCAAACAAATTAACAATTATAAAGTTTTTTCACCCGTGATGTTTTATATTAGAAAATAAATGGATTAATCGTATCTCTTAGAAAAAAAAAGAAAATGAAATTAACCAAAAAAGTGAGTAAAACAATCCGTTTTAAAAACATTTAATACCTTTGATTTTGCAATTCTAAATATTATGGCTTCTAACCTCATTTAATTACAATTTATTTAAGAAAAAAATAAATTAGATAGTTTCTAACTTAATTCTTGTACTAAATTAGGAGGCCATGTACAGAAATTTGTTGTGTTTATCTAACTATTTATACATAAATTATTCTATATAAGGAAAATATGACTATTTTTTTCTTTCTTTCTAATGCATAGACGTCTGTTTTGGTCATTCAACCTACCTACAAAATCTAATTTGAAATATAAAATAATAGGGATGTGTATTAAGTGATTAGGGATGTGTATTTAAAATTTCTCTAAATATACTTCAAATATTTATAATCTAGTGAACAAATCCACAACTCAATCGAACATGAATAAACTTTACATTTATAGCAAGATGTTCTGTACATTCCTAGTATACATTGTTGTTAAAGGTGGAATATCACCAAGATTTCCCCCCTTTAACATAATCCTTGTCCAAGGATAAGCATACTTCCAAATTCTTTGAGGACTAACTCAAAGTAGACAAAAACATAAGCATCAAACTAACTCACCAGGTTGTTCAAACTGCCAAGCTCGTCTGGAATATTACCATTTATGTTATTACTATAATGTTCCATGTCAAGCTCCATATAAGACAGCCATAGGAGATAAGGTTGCACTACTAGGTTCCAGGCATGTTTGCCTGTGAACTTCCATCCAATGAATTATTTGACACTTCCCAAAACTGCATTAATGATTACAAACGGTTAGAGATCAACCTCATGGTGCATGCATTTGGTTCTTTCCTTCTTCTTTTTTTTCTCTCTCTTTCATTGGATAAAAAACAAAGCTGAAATCATCAATTAGCGAATCCTTATTATTTAGGGACATGCAAATTCTGGAATATAGTTACTATATTATGCTGCACTCATTGTCCTCTTTCTGATAGTTAGTTGTGAGTGGCGTGCCCAAGTTCCTTTTCAGAGATAATTTTCTTTATAGTGCATACCTCCTCTAAATGGTACAACCGTGATATGCTTAACAATCTAATTACCCTTTTGCAGACATGTAAATAAAATTTGAAGTACAATACTAAAGAAATATATAAGTTTGCTGCCTTAGGTGAAGAGCTAACTTGAGCAAAAGTGGCTGAACCAAATTCTCAACTAATCTCAAAAGCACTATCTGGGAAGACTACACAAGCATCAAGTGCAGGCTTGAGAAACCTCAACAGCTATTTCTATAGTCAATAAATCACAATGCTTGGGATGTAACAATTTATCATTAAAGTTCGATCTTTCTTTAGTAGACGAGCATATAAGGAAAAAAGATAGAACAAGAAAGTATATAGAAAGACAATGAGTGACAAATTAAAGCATATCAGTATCTGATAGATTTGCATCTAGAGCAGTGGGTTATGGCTGGCCTAGAGCATCTAGCACATGCATGAACATTATTCTTTGAAGATGAAACCGGAGGAATAATGTCAGAAACAGCCATTGCTTCTGCTCCAAGAGCTTCTTCTGATGCGAGTTGAGGAAGCAAACTTACCCTCTCACTCTTCTTAGATGCCTCACTCCATTTTCCAAGTAAAACATAAGCAAGCAAAGGAAGCGCAATGAAAACAAAGAACAGGCACTACTACAAAAAGTTCATCAGACAACGGTGGATTTCTGTTGTCTGATGAAGAAGTCCACCGTTGTCTAAGTCAGTGTTGTGTGATTGAAAAATCACACAACGGTAATTCCACCGTTGTCTGATAGTAGTTGACTCAACAGAATAGCTATTTTTCCGTTGTGTGAATTCTGCGCAGCAGGTGTCTGTCATGGCATGAGCAGAGATGTGTCGAGCCATTCAAACAATAGAAGATAATTTCTGCTGTCATCTGAGATTCATAACACACAACAGTTATAATTCTTTCTTTGTTGTATGAGATTCATAAGACACAACAGCTATGATTCATTCTTTGTTGTTTGAGATCAATAACACACAACAGCTATAATTCTCTCTTAATTTGTTGTCTGAGACACATAACACACAACAGCTATGATTCATTCTTTGTTGTTTGAGATCAATAACACACAACATCTATAATTCTCTTTTTGTTGTTTGAGACACATAACATGCAACAACTATAACTCATTAATTGTTGTCTGAGATTCATAACACACAACAGCTATAACTCTTTCTTTGTTGTCTGAGACTCAAAACACACAACAGATATAACTCATTCTTTATTATCTGAGATAAGTAATAGACAACCAAAGTGAAATTATCTCCCTTGTTTGTTATTGCATTCAGACAATAGAGACAATTTTATTTCTGTTGTGTGTTATCAATCTCACACGACAGAATTTTGCTTCTTTTGTTGTTGGTTGTTAGTTCACACAACAGCTACATTTGGTTAGCTGTGGTATGAATATTGTAATCAAATTAGCTAACAGCCAATGACTGTTGTAAGAGAAGCCTTAATTTTGAACTCTTTTGCAGTCATACAACACATTTTTTTGTATTGTGTTGTATGACTGAATATTGGATAGTAGTTACCACAAAAACAATACTCTAATCCATATCATTCAATTACCATTTTTCAAACATCCATACATTCAAGTAACTAGATAATGTACCAAACAAGAAATCATTCCTAGCTAGCTACACTTGAATCAAAAGCTGATATAAAACCATATTCCTAGATATCATTCCAACTGTTGTTCCATTGACAATTACTTTGCCACCTGATCTGCAACTGCTTTGATGAGCTCCTCCATATCAGCCTCTTCATTTTTTGCATCATTTTCTTCTATAAGATGCCAAAATAACATGGAATAAGCCACTTTGATACATCAAACAAACTTCAATTGATTCACCATATACAATTTTATAAACATTGAAACAAACTTCAAGTGATTCATTGTATTCTTGTTACAAAATCGAAATCACAAATCAAGACATAAAAAAAAGTGAGGAAACCAGCAAGCAATTTTAGGTACCTTCCATCCATGCCAATGATAATGATGGTATTCTTCCGCTTGCCAAAGGCAACAATATGCTGCAGACCTTCCTGCAAGTGAAATTTGGCCACTGACC
>LYNE01004082.1:20107-36221 GCA_001662545.1 Rosa x damascena
AAAAAACGATTTCTAAATAAACTAATTTATAATACATACATAAATCAATGTGAATTGATATTCACACAGACAACCGTGTGAAAATGTTTTAGTTTTCACACAGACATTTGTTACTGTTGTTTATTCACACGGATTTTCGTGTTAACATTTTACACAGATATTCGTGTGTTACTAATTTCACACAGAAATCTGTACCAAAAACTTATTGTAACGGAAGTCCGTCCCTCTATAATTCACATAACATAAAAAATTAACGATTTCTAAATAACATAATTTATAATACGTACGGAAATCAGTGTAAATTGATATTCACACAGATAACCGTGTGAAAATATTTTAGGTTTTACACAGACATCTGTTACTGTTGTTTATTCACACGGATTTCCGTTGATATTGTTATTGTATAAATTATTGCGGGCCCAATTAAGCTCATTTCACACGGTTATTTGTTAGCTTTTAAATACAGTAAATCCGTTCAGTGTGAATTGATATTCACATAGATAACCATGTGAAAATATTTTAGGTTTTACACAGACATCTGTTACTGTTGTTTATTCACACGGATTTCCGTTGATATTGTTATTGTATAAATTATTGTGGGCCCAATTATGCTCATTTCACACGGTTATCTATTAGCTTTTAATTACAGTAAATCCGTGTGTTGTTATTTTGCTAATAGTGTAAGCATTTGAATTTAGAAAAAGCAATCAGCTGCGGGTAAGCTGGGATGATTGAGAGAGAATAAATCATCAGTTCCCAGTATAAATCTGCATAGACCCAATATTTCAAGCTACTATTCTATTCTTTTTAGTCTCAGCTGTAGAACAGACCAGTAATGAAGAATAGAGGGCTGGGAGAGAGGGATGCGTGAAGGAAGAGAATAGAAGGAGAAGAAAAATAAAAAAAAGTCAAGTTAAAGCTTATCGTAGGCCATTGGATTCATTATATCCACGTGTCATTATCTAGTCAAAAGGTTAGGAAGCTCAGGATGGGAATGAGCTCAGGAGAGGATCCACTCCTAAAAATTTTCATCGCAAAAGCACTGAAGAGAGACAAACGACTAAAGCAAAAAGATTATAAAAGAGCTGGTGCACTAGGTAAAGCAACTAGACACTGGAAACGTGGGTAGGGAAGCCTGTCATTTTGAAGTATAGAAAGTAGAGAGGCTTTATTGAAGAAGGCTTGCCTCTGATCCTTGTTTAGCTGAAGAAGTCTTCTTAGTTGAAGAAGTAAAGTCTTTGTTGAAAATCTACAGTGCAAGTAACGTCACCTTCAAACCCAGGGAATGCAACAATGTTGCTCATGGTTTAGTTAAATTCATCTTGTACGAAAATGAGAATATGTTCTGTATCGAACATGGGCCGCAATGGCTTATGGAATTGGTAAAAACTGATTCCGATGGTTGTAACCTTTCCTTTAATTAATGAATGGTTACCCTTCATGATAAAAAAATAAAAAAATAAAAAAAAAAAGAAGTAGAGTGGCCATCAATCTATAGTTAATTCTCCCCACTTTACTACATTTTTTGGGGAACTGGATTCTCTGTTATGAACTTATATTCTAGAATCTGCTATAATTTGTGTAGAAGATCGATGCGTCATCTTGAGCCAATCCAACAGCTAAAAATAAAAGTCTAATGGCCTCAACATTATCGTGTAATCACTAGAATAGCACGCCTCTCTACTTCTCAGTTAAATCATAAGAAGAGAAAATAGCAAGGCATTTTAAGGCGATGTACTTCATCCAACTTTTATTGGAAGAGGAAGAGGAAGAAAGGAACATAGAGAGTAATCGACTCAATAAGACTTGAGATTAAATTATTTTTCCTTTTTCCAAAATTGAGGCACCTTTGCCTAGAGACACTTGAGAAGGAATGGACAATTTTTTAAAATCATGCAAATTTGTAAGTTGATGACAATGTGATCTGTAGCTCTTGAGTTTATAATACAATAATCATGCATAGCACTAACATTAAGAACAGTTGAGAATGAGTGGAATACCTAATACTTCTTCATGTGGAACACAATTAGTTTCTACAAGGGAATCAGCAAACTTTCGAAAGAGTGCAGTGTGGTTTTCATTCCTAGCCATAATTGTTTGCTCGCACCCACCATGCCTTGTTGAGGTAGGCAGCAAAATTATGAATTAAAGCTGCAGGAATGGCAGTAAAATTCATCATTCCCTCAATAGAAGGAGCACCTGCGAGATTTGCAAGCTCTCTGTGGAGGATTGTTCCAGCTCTTCTGAGAACCCCTACTTTCCTTTAAAAATTTTGGCTTCTGTTCAGAATGGACAACCCAACATCTATCCCTGACATGTCCAACATCCTCACCATAGTTGCATTTCAACTTTATAGGGGCGTAATTGTACATTATTTATATCAAATTCCGTTGTTTTTTCATGGTTAGTTTGTAATCTTTTTCTAGTTATTTACTTTGTTTATATGTTTTATAGGTACTTTAGAGCAAAGAAGAAGAAAAGAAGCAAAAGAGGGATTGAAAGGCAAAATTAGCAAATCTGCTTGTGCAGATTAGTCAACTTCAGCAGAGTACTGATGAGGTTTCTTGAGGGATTGCAAGGCAAAATCAGCAAATCTGCTTGTTGCTAGTGATAGTAGCTTTTGTGACCTCGCTGGAGGTTTCCGGGAATCTCAACAAAGTAGTTTTTGTTGCTAGCCACAGTAGCTTTTGATGTTAGTGACAATAGCTTTTTGTGGTGGCCGAAGTTCGCCGGAAGTTGGCCTGACGTCAGCCAGAGACCCACCGGAGTTGACCAGAAACCTTGCCGGAGAGGAGAGAGAGAATGATTGTTGACTTTGTACTCTAGTGGCATTTATGTAAATATGTTAGTTTTTAATATCCAAAATATAACACCCTTTTCAATCTAGTGGCCTTATGAGGAAAAAAACTAGTTGGTGGCTTTATGGCTACAAAAACATTCAAAGATGCATTTATATGTAATTAACCCTTTATAGATTACCAGTAAGGGCAACTCTAACAGAGCTGGGCTACACTAGATTTATTTCCATTTCGAGACTTCACATCTCCAACAGCCCATTTTAAGGGGACTTGGTTTCATAATTATAAGACTTGGGCTCAAAGACTTTTTCAGAACCAAGACCCAACTACAATGGATTGGGGCCACAATAAGGAATGGGTTAGTCCAACACCGAGATTGACGCACTTGGAGGGAAGTGTTTGTGACGGGCTGCAACGAATGGAGCTACAGCAGAGACGCGTTGGAGATGGGCTGGAGAGAGAAAAAGTTGATGACATGTGGATCCCGCCTGACACCCACTATCAAGAGCTGTCCGTTTTTGACCGTTGTAGGTTTGTAATGGTCATTTAATGGATGGCTAGGATCAATTTGGTTTGAAAATAAACAGTGGATATGTCATATCTTTTTTTATATGTAACGGATATATTTATAACGGATCAAATTTTAGCGAAAAAGTTGATCAATGCTGCTATTAAATAAAGGCTTATTAATTTCAGTTTTATTTAAAAAAAAAATTTCCAGAAAATTGTAGAAAAAAATCTACAAACATTAAATTATATATAAGAATAATTTTAAATATTATGATAAAAATAAAAATGTAAAAATTGTAAAAATGTAAAATTTTACATTATATAATTAAATTAATGTTTAAGGATATCTCTATTTGTATTTAATCCAAACTCTAGGTTACTTGACCTAGTGGTAATAGGGTTCAATTAGAAGAATCTAGAGATTCTCTTTCCTTGTGTGATTCTATCTCTATGCATTGTAATCCTCTATATAAAGAGGCCCCTATTATCAATGAGAATACACAGCGATTATCTCTCAATTTATGATTCCCTAAAACACGTTATCAGCACGAAGTCCTAACCCTGAAAACCTAAATTCGTAGCTTTCAAATCCCAGAAACCACCGCCTCCTACCTTGAAGATCTCAGCCCCAGGAATCCAGAACCGGCGGCCCCACCCCAAGAACCGGCCAGAAAACCACCAAACCGGCCACCGGAAGTGACTCCAATCTCTCTGCCCGGTTCAAAGACTTCCTCACCACCTCCTGCAGTAATACTACACCACCTGCAGAACCTCGATCCCAGACACCCAGAACCGGAAGCTTCACCACCGGAACCGTCCTGTAAGTCCCTGAACCGGTCATCTGAAATCCACCTGCCCTGAACCGCTGCATCCTCTTCAGACCTGCAGATTCTCTCTGCCCTATCCCTGTAAGCCCAGCCCAGCAGCCCAGAAGGATCGAAGGAACCCAGATCCACAGTGCAGCCCAAAAGCAAGGTAGGAACTTGGCCCAAAAGTCAGAAGCCCAGAAGCCCAGCCACCTGTAGCCATCTGACGTCAGCCCTGTGTCAGCACCCACGTCAGCATCCAGTCATCCCTGCCACGTCAGCGCCGATCTGCCACGTCAGAGCCACACTGCCACGTCAGAGCCGCACTGCCACGTCAGCACAGCCGGTCAACCATTTTCCGGTGACATTTTTCCGGTCAAGATTCTGGCAATTTTTCAAGGTAAACTTTTCTAAAAGTTCCCCTTTTTGAAGTTTTTCAATTTCTTCTTCTTTTCTCGGGGACTTCCATCATCCCTTCTCCTAGCCCCCTTTCTTCTTCATAGGGGAGACCAATAGCCGAACTGTGGGGGTTCGTGCTCACTCCAAGCTAGGAGCTTGTACAGTCCTCCAAACTTAGAGTTTGTTGAGAAGAAAACGATCGACCATATACATCGTTGTTTCGATCTAATCTAAAACCCCTCTTGGAATCGGATTTTCTTCGAAGCGACTGCGCTCAGAAAATTCCTAATTTCTTGGAAGCGACTACGCTCAGAAATTTAATAGTTTTTCGTGGTAGCCTTTTTCGCTCCGAAACTAACCCTAATCTTGTGTTGTTTTTCAGGATGAGTAACCTGAACAAGTTGAACTTCGTTCCACTAGAGACAACTAGCACATGATACCATAGGTGGGTCCGAGATGTGCGCTAACATCTTAAGGCTGATGGACTTCTGGGAGCCATCCAAGAGCCTGGTCAGAACGTGCTCTCCATTGAGCAAGCTACTGCTTTTGAAGCAAAACAAGCTAAAGCCATAATTCTCATGACAAGGCACATGAATGACACGCTCCAAAATGAATACCTCAATGAGGAAGACCCAAGAAAGCTATGGGTAGAACTTGAGCAGCGATTTGGCAACGTTTGTGACTCCCTGCTTCCTGATTTAGAAGTGCGATGGCATAGCCTCCGCTTTTGTGATTTCAAGTCTGTGCTTGATTATAACTCGGAAGCTCTTCGTATCAAGTCTCTGATGGAGTTTTGTGGCCAAGCCATAACTGATACGATGTTGATCGAGAAGACTCTCTCTACCTTCCCCGTCTCTGCACTGATGATTTCAAAGAATTATCGGATTGATGTAAATGCAGGACGTATCACAAGGTTTCATGAGCTCATTGGCGCCATGAAAGTAGCTGAAAAGCACGACAATATTCTTGTGAAGAACTATAATGCTAGACCCATGAGAACTAAGTCTATTCCGAAGTCTAACTATAGTCGCGCCCCCAATGGAGGACGCAAGGAGCGAAACCCTAAGAGTAGGGACAACTCTGGACATTCTGGTCTATATGTCCACCCTAAAGAGGAAGGAAATCACCAAGAGAGGCTTGCACGGAACCGTAGAGGTCAACGTGTGAAGAAAGAGAGAGGCGGAGCCTCCGACCATGGTGGTAACGCCACCAAGAGCATAGGTCGTCCAAATCGCGCCCCAATGGCCCCTCGATCAAGGGAGCCTGACCATAATGATGTTTGTTTTCGATGTGGATCAACTGAACATTGGGCCAAAGCATGTACAGCACCCCAGAATGTTGCAAACGCATACAAGACGTATCGTGAAGCAAGGGAAGCAAATTACATGGAACAAGAAGATCAAGATGGAGATCTCGATCTAAGGGTGGAAGACTACAAGGAGCAAGACCCAGAAACTGGCGATTTTGATTAAGTCTTTTTATTTTCTAAGAGATGTAGGCCATTGCCATATTACTTTTGTAGTAGATGCCAATGATATTAGTCTTTCTTCAAAGTCGGCGTACTCAATGTAAAAGTGATGTCTAGAAAGGTTTTGAGATAAGTGGTACTTAAGCGAGCTTTGCTCCACCGACATCTCTCTACTCACCTGGTCACATTTACATTGGAATTACCGAAAGAAGTTAGACGACTACCATTGTTTTGCATTAACTAGTTTATTGGATTAGATTTTCTTTGGTTAAAAGAAACGATGTTGTAATTCCGTTTGGCTTATTAATAAAAGTTGAGTTCTCGTCTTTATGACTCCCTTTTTATTACGGGCTTTTCTACGCTCTTAGGGTAAATTGCCCTATGAATAGCCAACGGATTCCATGCGAAAACGCATGTAGAGAACGGAGATGAGTTCCTTTGCTCAGGCCCAACCAAAAATCTCATTGGTTGCTTCTAAAGCCTCTCGCTCATTTTGCAAAGCCAGTTCCTTCGGGAACTTAGGACTGAGACCGTCCTACACAAAGGATATGAAAATACTCATTTTGTTCTTGCATCAAATCCATGGGGGATTCTATGGACTGATTCAACCAACCTGCGGACATTTAAATATCTCATGATGTTGGTTGACATGCAAACACGCTGATCACGTGTCGTGCCATTTTCCACTTGTAATGCTTCTTATGCTACACTCCTAGCACATATCATATGACAACGGGCTCACTCCCCAAATCATCATATTCAGTCAATTGCATTTGACTATGTTGGAGAGTTTACATCGAATACTTTCGATGGTTATTGCAATAGGACTGATGTTGGACATCATATTCCCATGTACACACCCAATTGGTCTCGCGGAAACGACTATGATGATAGTCTAGACATTGGTAATACGCACCACTCTACTTATATCTGCTTGAGGTGATGCAATATCGCATGCAGCTATGCTAATTCGTCTATGACCTACCACCACTCAATGTACCCCTGTGTTACAGCTAGTGACTGGGTACAAGTATTTTGTACTTACGCACATTTGAGTGAGCCATTTATGTGCCCATTGCGCCGCCACAGCGCACTATGATAGGTCCTTACAAACGAATGGGCAACTCAGTTGGATTCGAGACTCCCACAATCGTCCTCCACTTAATGCCCTTGCAAGGCGATCTCAGTACCGCTAGATTTGCGGGTTGTCACTTTGATGAGACAGTCTTCCTGTCGTTAGGGGGAGATAAGAACACAGATGTTCAGCAGGAACGACAGAAATTATCGTGGCTGTCCCCACTATGTCTCATCTCGATCCTTATTACGGTGACGAGATCACACAAATATGCTGCAAACATGCCTGCAAGGAACGACGTCCCTACTAGAGGACGTAGCATCACCCTACACGGTGGTAGGCATGGCGCCAACGCCAAAGAGAGTGGCACTCTGGCGTTACAGGCCATGGCCCCAGCTAGGATGCGTGGGAGGCCCGTGGGTTCGAAGGATACTTTGGCACATTCCAATCCTTTGATTATCAAGACTCCGAATCCGACTCATGAGAATCTTCCGGGTTATGGTTATCGTTGGGGGACACCTCAATGTCAGAATCTATTCATGAGAATATAGAGCTCTATGAAACTTACACTAGTGTACATGAGACGTTGTGTCACGCCCCTGATTTTACACACATGAAAATCGATATATAATCCCATAATTACATATGCGTGAACGTTCAGCCATCAATACAAAATACCTAGAAACTTTTTCCTTTTTAACCCAAGTACATATTGATGCCCTGAACCCACTATGTCAATATTGACCTGCTCCATAGAGTCATATATTACATAAGCTTACGAATTAAATTGTCAACAACAAAATAAAACGTAAATGCTACTCAGAGTTAATTTTACAACGGAAGTCCTTATCAATGGTAACGTCATAAAAATGGCTTCCTACCATAAAGCTGCAAAGGCGCTACCTCAGCTTCACCCCCGATTATCCTAACCTACAGGATTAACCCCTACACTTTTTGAATAGTGTACCGGGTTGCCACACAACAAACCCGGTAAGCTTTTGCAAGCCTGTATGAGTAACTCAAAACACACATGCACAACTCACGCCAAAACGAGGAAAACAACTCACGCTTTGATTTCTTAAAACACGAAATAAAGGAGAATAACTCACACTTTAATTTCCTTTCAAATCGAAACATAGAAAACAACTCACTCCTTGGTTCCTATCAATTGTACCAAAATCGTACCATAGAAAACAACCCACACTTGAATTCTATCAGTAAAACATAGAAAACAACTCACACCTTGAATTCTATCAGTAAAACATAGAAAACAACTCACATCTTGAATTCTATCAAATGTACCATAAGCGTACCATAGAAAGCAACTCATACCTTGATTTCTATCAATAAAACATAGAAAACAACTCACACCTTGGATTCTATCAGTTGTACCATAAGCATACCATAGAAAGCAACTCACACCTTGATTTCTATTAAATCGTTAATAAGGATAACAACTTGCACCTTGTCCCCTTAAAAACCATTAATAAGGAAGCAACTCACACTTTGTTCCCTAAAAATATGTAATGTCATGAGTTATCAATAACCGATTCCTGTTACCCCATGAATTACCTATATGGCAGACAGATTACAGCTCTAACTGAAAACGTAACCACTCGTCCGGCCAAAGATGTGATTACCTGATATTCTGCCCAAGGTCATGGACCTTCGATCCTCGGGCCGCACTGTCCCTTGGAGCAAAACATTAAAGGAGTCGCACTGGACCCAAAATGTAACACAAATCTTAACGCTTTTGAAAACAATCGAAATCAACATTTCCATAATCATTGTTTTCCGAAAAAGCCATAACACAAAACAATAAAAAGCATCAATTCATGCATATTGTTTTCATACCCAAATCTCAACGCTTTTCAAAACAAATCGAAATCAATCATTTCCACAAATCATTTGTTTTCCAAAAGTCACACCCCAAAACAATAAAAAGCATCATTTCATGCATATTGTTTTCATAAATCCACAAACCACCAAAACATATATATTTCACGTAAATATATATATGTAGTCATCCGCTCAGGAATGCCTACAAATACCAACTATAGTTTGTAGTTACTAAATAACTCTCAAAACGATAAGGTAAGCCCGTTCGTGAATGAACTTCGTGAGATTACTCACCTCGAAACTCCCGCTGCGTGTTCTATACAAAACCGAACTAACACTATCACCAACAACTCATCCAATTCACCTTTAGAAGCACCTAATCACCAATGATCTCAAATCAGTAACGATTCACATTTGATTAAAGTTCGAAACCCCTATTTTGAACTAAAATCCCCAAAGTGGCGCCAATCGAGGCAAAACCACATCTGAGACCTCCCAAAGTCTCCGGAATACGTCCACGATCGATGTGACCAAACCACAAGTCGATCGGACGCTCGAATCCTCACGAATAGAATAATCGATCAGTATGAAACTGCAAAAATCATAACAATTCCATACGAACTCCAAAATTTGCATATTATATATCAAAACGCTCGTATCAACGAGTAGAACATATATAATACCAAAAGCAGTTCCTTAAGTGGCCGGAACACCGCCGGAACTCCGCCACAGGCGGTGGCACACCGCCGCCGGCCAAAACTCAATATTTCACAAAACTCCCAACATCAAAGTTCTTCATCTAAGCATGCTTGTGAACTTTCATAACTAGCTCGAAGTTAGAAAACAAGCATAAAGGGTCGAAAACTACCTCACAAGCCGTGAACAGTAATCCGGACTGAGTTGAACCAAGTTTCACGTGAATCGATCCAAACAACCACCAAGGATCGATCAAGGAGGCTGCTCTGATCTCAACCAAGAAGACTTGAAGCCTCGCAGACGTCGGACCAAGGATTTCCGATCGGGTCCGAAATCCTCAAACTGTACCGCCTTGCAGTGCCGCTGTGTCGGAGAATCTCAACGGTTTAAAAGTCAACCTTTGCAACCCCCCTAAAGTCATACTTTCCGAATAAAAATTCATCCGAAACACTTCCGCTCCATCCACGAGCCACGAAACCGTCCAATAACCACAATTTAGATTCCGGAAAATCCTCGGAAAATAAATGCGAATTTCCGGGGCATCACACGTTGGATAGAAACTCCATCATGATTGATAATGTAGTTGCGCATTTCGTTGCGCATGAGTTTGTTGAGTCTGATGACATCGAACCACGCTCTGTTGATGAATGAATGCCAACGTAGAGAGATTTGGCCTAAATGGAAAGATGCGATCCAGGTTAAGATGGATTCTCTAACGAAAAGGAAGGTTTTCTGAGCCAGTAATGCCAACACCTCCTGACATAAAACCTATTGACTAATGGGTCTTCGTTAGAAAGCATGATGAGAAAAAGAGATGGCAATCTCGCCTTATGGCGCAAGGCTTCTCACAAAACGCCCTGGAATCGACTACGATGAGATATATTCTCTCGTAATGGATGTCATTGCACTCCACTACCTTGTCAGTTTGGTAGTTTCTGAATAACTGAACATGCAGCTTACAAATGTGGTCACTACGTATCTCTATGGGATCTAGATACGGAATATACATGAAGGTTCATGGTGAACTTCATTTACCCAAGTCAAGAGACTCTAAACCACGGAGCGCGTTTACAATAAGATTGAAACGCTCACTAAAGTGACTACTTGATTGGGAAGGGATATGACCACGCGTTTCTATAACAGGTTTCGGATTCTATCGCGGTTCATGTTGGACATGATCTTCATTAGAAGCCCTTAAAGAGTTAAGGGAAACCGCTGAACACTTGAAATCTGAGTTTGAGATGAAGGATTTTGGGAGAACACGATTATGTCTCGGTTTAGAACTTGAGCATCGTGTCGATAGATGCTTAGGCATTTTGACAAGGTCAAGCCTTCAAGCAACCCCATGATCGTCCATAGTCTTAATCCTGAAAATGATCCTCTTCGTCGGAAAGATGATGACGAAGATGTGCTAGAGGCAGAAGTGCTTTACTTAGTACAATAGGCGCGTTATTGTACTTATCTCAATGCACAAGACCGGACATCTCATATGTTGTGAACTTGTTAGCTAGATATAGCTCTATGCCAATGCGACGCCATTGGATTGGTGTAAAAGATACCTTTCGATATTTGAGATGTATGATTGATATGGGCTTGTTCTATCCCTACAAAGAGATGATGGATTCGGACCCATCACACACCAGGTATGCCGCCAACACTGGCCTGCGTTCACTATCCTCATCCCAAAACGACATGTGGTTTGGAAGGTTTTGGTGATGTTGGGTATCTCTCTGACCCACACAAAGGTCATTCCCAATCCGGTTAAGTGTTCACCATGGGAAAAGATCATGACATTTTGGAGGTCTACAGAATAGACCCTAGTCGCTATATTTTCGAACAATGCAGAGATCATTGCTCTTCATGAAGTGGTTTGTGAATGTATATGGATTGGATCCATAATTACGCATGTTCGAACAATTGTGGTTTGAAGTCTACCACAGATGAGCCTACGAGCATTTAGGATAATGCTGCTTGTTTTGAACAAATGAGGCAAGGTTACATCAAAAGCGATAACTATGCCAAAAACATTATCAGACGACAGATGAAAACCGTTATGGGATATGGAGAGCCACCGTTGTAGACCGAGCCGCTGTCTGATGAAAATTCAGACAACGGTGGAACACAGTTGTCTGAGAAACATACAGACAACGTGTATGTGTTAAACGTGTTGTGTGATGCTCGACAGATGGCTCGGCAGGTGCCATGCGCAACTGCTGCGCAGCTGCGGTGCTGCCTTCAGACAACAGAACTTGTTTAAGTCCGTTGTTTGTTAAGCTTTTCAGACAACGGAGCTCTAGTGTTTTCTGTTGTGTGAAAGTTAATTAGAAGACTTTACTTTTTCAAAGAACCATTGTCTGATGTATGAGAAATCTGTTGTATGATTAATTAAACATCCATTTACCTAATGAACAATAGTGATCAAATGGAAATAAAATTTGATGCAAACCATCAAATGAACTAGCAGTACTTTAACCCATACTTTAAACTTCAAAATACATTGGATCCACCAAGATATATACATTCGTATTAGTCATTGTTCCACAAAGTCATGAATCAGTGACAATTTATTGTCTTACATTGCATCAGAGACAAAAAAATAAGTGTGCTAGAAATGGATACAGTGATTATTGGACTATTTATGATTGCTTGCCCACTTCGCCCGCTACTAATGCTTGCTCCTGCTGCCCCTCTTTTCTTTCTTCTACTTCTGCCACCACTGATGTAATATGCCTGCTCCTGCTGCTCCTCTCTTCTTTCTTCTACTTCTGCCACCACTGATGTAATGTTAGTTAACAAGCCAAGGGAAGGAAACCTTTAAAAAATTGACTTGAGAGAATAAATTAACTTTTTTGCAATTGAATAATCTACAACCACAAACAAAAAACAACAACTTATTTCAAGAGGCAGCATGCAATATTCCCACATCAAAAGCCACACTACACATGAGTTGCTACAAGCAAGAAGTTGCTGAAAAAGAAAAAAGAAAAAGACTTGCATCTACATCTCTTAATGCAAGCCCCACTTTGGAAGGCAGGTGATCTTTCAAAACACAAACTGTGGGAGAATCAGTTCAGTAGCTTTAACATTTGAATATTCACATTGCTGCACAATATTCCTGAAATAATAATTTAAAGAGGCTAAGAGTACATGACTACAATATTTGCAAAATAGTATGAAAGAAATTACAAGCTAATAACCAATGTAGAATATATTAGACTTCAAACTCTGAACAGACATATCAAGAAGGACGCAAGTACGCAACCAAACTCAGGAAATTTAAAAAGAGTAGTGAATCTTACGTGAACTAGAAGAGGAATAAAAATTTCTGTAAAATTCAGTTAGAAACTTGTTTACTAGAATAAGTTACGTAAACTGGGTTACATATAGCATCCAAAGTTTCCCATATGCTAGTAATAAGTCAGTAAAAAGAGGGGTAAAGAGTTCGTCAGGCTTAACCTGAAATGACAGAAATGCAAAGTCTTAAATTCGTTTGGGTAAAAACTACTCATCACATGATGATAAACATCTATATTTCAAACATAACTTTATGTGTATTAATAGTAACCTCTGCAAATGTTCCACCAGCATGACTTCAAGAAGATCAACACATGCCATGCAGTCCTCAGTCAACAATTTTGAAGCCTGTGGTGTAAATGTTGCTGCTGGTGCTGGAAGAAGAAGAGGTGGAAGAAGAAGAGAGAAAATAAAAAAATTTGGCAGCTCTGAGTTTGGCATATCATATTACAAAACTCTTTTAAAAAAAGACATAAGGAAGAAGAAGCGGGGAAGGTTGCAGAGGAGATGGAGGGAGGTTTCTGGAGAAGAGATCCCCACAGACCTATGGCCATATTTATTCTTCGGCAATATGCCCCTTGATATATAAGCTTGGTACATGTATCAAAGGATGAGAGCAAGTAAGCAGTGACGTCCTAGGACAAAAGGTTTATGGAAAAGTTTGGACAAAAACTAACATACACCCTAACTTCCTGTTTTATATCTATGGGGGTCAGGTAGCTCGATAAACATTCCACAAATGCTAAAAATTAAAAAGTAAGTAAGTGTCCAACCGATCTATTATTTGTAGTTATAAATTCATAATATGGGTTAATCAAGAGCTGTGAAACATGACAGTCAAAGTTTCTATTAGAATCAGCATCCAAATTGAGTCGTACATTAAACATAACAGATAAAGGGATTTAACCAAATTCCAACTTCTTCTTTATCTAAATAAAATTATCATTGTTGCCATCGAAGATTGAAGAACCAAAATCTGGAGGAAATGCTAATTGCTTATAATTGAGAATCACTAGGATTTGTAACTATAAATAGACATGAGAGAGAGTTCATTATTAAAGGAATAAGAATGGTACCCTTCCAATATCCACCATCAGTGCCCATCCTGGCTCCCTGAAGACTTGATTCCAATGCTAATAGATTTCCCCAAAGTATTTTCTCTCCTATTCATGAACAAGGACATAGAATATAATCAGGACCATGAAAGATATATACAACTAAATGCAAAGAGTATTATTACTAATACCCTCATCATGTCTCAATAGGTAATGCATTAGAACTTGTATCTAGGCTTTCAAGTTTCAAATCCAATAGCAAAAAGGAGAAAACAGGAAGCAGATTATTTAACTAGATCACACAGAGCTTTCAATTTTATTGAGTGAGACTACTAAAACATGACCATTATTCCCAATTTCATTTCATTTAGTCTTCATTACCAAAAATCCCTCATAATCAAGCATATGACCACGTCTAAATCGTTATCCAGCAAAATACTCAAACCTATTCCTTCCTTTCATTATTATCAATTCCCAGTTGCAAACCAAACCAATCAAAACAGGGTCAAAAAGTCAAGACCTCCATAAAAAATTGACAAAAACAAACAAATAATTCCACAATATAACCAAATTTCACATACATCGTCAATAAAGATTCTCATGCTAACACCATACCGCCAGATCCGTAATCACATCCAAAAACTAAATACCATAATAATGCAGAACACTAGAAGAGAAAACACTGTTTGGATTCCCAGAAAAATTCCAAAATGCAGCAAAAGAAAAAATAGGTGGATCAAACTAAGGAAAGGTGCAAGCTTAACTCCAATATATACCAATTCAGCCAATTTCAATTCTTTCTTCACCAATATATACCGAGCTTCCCCTCTCATACTATTCACTAGCTTCTCCAAACGTTCCAACTCCCCACATTCATTCCGGGGAACATATAGGAAAATAAAAGGTGAACATTCAGAACTAAGGCCAAATGGTTTCAGAGAACTATAAACGCAAAAAGATAACTCTCAATTGCTTAAACTAAGAAGCTCAAAAGACCTTTACCTCTCTCTGGTTTTGCTTTCGCTTTTCGTTTTGCTTCTCTTAGATTTCACTCTAGATTTGGGGATCAAATGGCGCTTCAGTTGTGCCCCATCTTTGATTCCGAGTTCTGTCAGCATTCAATCTTTTCCATCAGGTGACCTGCAGTTGACAAAAAAAAAAAAAAACAGTAAAATTTAAGAAAGATCATGACAGATGTATCAAGTACGAGTTTGGACCAAACCTAAATCACA
Source organism: Rosa x damascena (assembly GCA_001662545.1). Taxonomy (NCBI): domain Eukaryota; kingdom Viridiplantae; phylum Streptophyta; class Magnoliopsida; order Rosales; family Rosaceae; genus Rosa; species Rosa x damascena. The sequence continues at coordinate 35,280 of LYNE01004082.1, forward strand.
TTGCTCAAGCATATACAGAACATCCATCAAAAATGCCTCTCTTCCCTCTGCTGGTAAAGCTTGTGTTTATACATAAGCCTCTGAAACCTTCACCAAAATTACCCAAACAGAAAATTACACCAATCGAAATCAACGCTTAAAAACCATAACAAAATTACACCAATCGAAATCAACGCTTAAAAACCATAACCCTAAGTGAAGAACAAGCAATTCCAACTTACAGAGTCTGAGCATCGGTGGTGAGGCCGGAGAGGCAGAGGAAGAGCCTATCGCTGACTCTGTAAATCTTCGAATTAAGGGACACAGTCAGAGCATTTGGCCTTCTTCTCTCCTTCAGCACCGCCGAACTCATCACTACCGCTTCTTCTTTCTAGTCTTGACTAGTGTGAATCGGAATCGAAAGTCAGGAAATTTCAGAGCCGACAACGTCGATTCAGGGTGCAACTGAGCCGTCATCATCGTGGTTGTGTTAGGTTAACCGACAAAGCTGGAAGCAGCGAACATAAGCTGGTTGATCTCCGTCGGAGGCGGCGAAAGGTGGAGAGGGAGCTCGAGTTTGTCGTCGAAAGGATTCAGAGCTTCATCAATTTCTTCAACTTTGTTGGGGTCTAGGTTTCTTCGGCTCTCTCAGAGCTTTAGATTCCGCCGGAGAATGGAGGAGGAAGGATTGTGATGGTGAAGAGGAGGAGGAGCGAGTTTGGGGAGGAGGAGGTCGATGGGTTAAGAATGAAAATTAGGGTTTGAGCACGCTTTCTCTCGGGGTCGGGTCTAATTTTTTTTCGGAGTGTGAAAGTTTCGTTCCCCGCTCTTATTGAATCTTCTTGCTTGAGCGCCGCCGTCTTGGATGCACCAGCGACTAACTCGTGAGATCTATTAGAGGTTTCGAAGACCCAGCCTTCACATTCCTTGATGAGCTTCTTCTTCCCAGTATGCAGAATCAGC